>JAJJMF010028715.1:212826-229825 GCA_022058775.1 Vitis hybrid cultivar | reverse complement strand
TAACTAAACCTTTAGTTCCTTGGAGCTAAGGTTGCCGGGGAAGGTTCCAAGTGCAAGAATGCAAAGCTTTGTGGTTTCAACCATTAATGAAGAGGAAGTGAAATCCTTTAGTGATTTCTATGTTTTTAGTTAACTTAAAACACCTTAGAGTCACCTAGGCCAACACTTGGTAAGGCAAGTGATCTCCAACCATGGAGATGCACTAGTTTACCCCTTGCGAGCCTCTGGGAGGTGACTTTAAGGTAGGATTTTTCTGGAATTGCCAACACTTGGTAAGCTTTTGGACTCCAAGGAGACATCCATTAGTTATCTCTTGCGAGCTTGAGAAGGGAAGTCCAAGGTTAAAGATCACCTTGAATGGCAAAGGCTTAGTGAGAGGCTCGAACCATTGCAAGTTGCATCAGTGAGAGAATTAAAGCTGAAATCTAATTAAAGGATGTATCTGTACAACACCGGTTAGAGAATTGACTATATGTTGAATCTCTAACGCGAGGAAATGAACTATCTGACCGGAGCCATGTCTTTTGCATGAGGAACCACCCCAGTGAACCTGGCCCTCCAAGGAATGTTTTTCCTCCTAAGTTATTCCCATTACTTGTTTTGTAGTTAGTTTAAATCTAAATCTTTACCAATTAAAGTTTCTGTTTTATTTCTTAAGCTAACCTTGAAATGAAACAAGACCAATTCACTTTGAATTGGTATCATTGATAATTTGCTAATCCTTCCCAGTGAACGATCCTAGAGCCATTATTCTGTAGTAGCTTTGTCTTTGCTACCCTAGTAAATGGTGTAATAGGTTATAAATTTTGTTGATTACTCCCTCAATCAAGGAGCACCAGCTGGACATGAATCAGCTGAGACACCAATTGGGCACGAATCAATGAGCTCAAGGCTCTAAATGTTTTGAATAGCTCAAGGCTGTCATTAACATGAACAATTTTGGGTTCTGAGCTCAAGAATCTTGATGGTATGAATAATTCAAGGTTGCGGATGGCATGAAAAACTCCGAGACAGGAGCTCAGGCCTCTAAATACTATAAAGAAGTTAGGGTTGTGGTTAACATGAACAAATCTAAGTTATGAGCTTAGAGCCCTAGATCCTATGAATAACTCTAGGCTATGGTTGACATGAATGACTACAGGTCGTGCGCTCAAGGCTCTAGATGTTATGAATAGCTCAGAGTTGTGGTTGACATTAATGACTCTAGGTCATGAGCTCAGGTCTGTAGATGCTATGAATAACTCTGGGATGCAGTTGACATGAACAACTATGGGTCATGAGCTCAAGGCACTGGATGGTATAAACAATTGAGGGTCATAATTGACATGAAAAACTCCAGCCCATGATCTCAAGGGTCTAGATATTGTGAACAACTCAGGGTTGTGGATGACATGAATGACTCCGACTGATGAGCTTAGGCCTCTCTGGATACTATGACCAGCTCAAGGTTGTTATTAACTTGAATGACTTTGGGTCATAAGCTAAATGCTATGAATAGGTCAAGGCTATAGTTGACATGAACAACTCTAAGTCGCGAGCTTAGGGTTCTAGATGTTATGAGCAGTTCTGGGCTGTGGTTGACATGATTGACTATAGGTCATGTGCTTAGGGCTCTAGATGCTATGACTAGCTTGGAGTTATGGTTAACATGAACATCTCCAAGTCATGAGCTCAAGGCTCTAGATGCTATAAACATCTTAGGGTTGTGGATGACATGAATGACACTGGCTCAAGAGCTTAGGCCTCTAGATACTATGAAATGCTTAAGGCCTTTATTGACTTGAAAAACTCTGAGTCATGATCTATTGGCTCTAGATTAAATGAATAGCTCAGTGCTATTGTTGAAATGAATGACTCGAGGTTGTGAGCTTAAGGTTCTAAATTCTATGATTAATTTAGGGATGTGGATAACATGAATTACTCCAGGTCATGAGCTAAGGGCTATAGATACTAGGAACACCTTAGGGTTGTGGTTGCCATGAACAACACCAAGTCATGAGCTCGGGGCTCTATATTCTATGAACAACTTTGTGTTGTGGATGACATGAATGACTCTAGCTCATGAGCTCAAGCCTGTAGATACTATGAACAACTTAGTGCTATTGTTAACTTGAAAGACTCTGGGTCGTGAGCTCAAGGCTCTAGATGCTTTCAATAGATCAAGGTTATGGTTGAAAAGAACAACTCGGAGTCATGATCTCAAGGATCTTAATCCTATGAATAATTATGGATTATGGATGACATGAATGACTCCAAGTCATGAGCTCATGCCTTTAGATACTATGAAGAGCTTAGGGTTGCGGTTGACTTAAACGAATCCAGGTCATTAGGTTAGAGTTCTAGATGTTATGAACAACTTTGTGTTGTCGTTGACATAGATGACTATAGGTCGTGAGCTCAAGAGTCTAGATACTATGAACAAGTCAGAGTTGTGGTTGATATGAATGACTCCATATCATGAGCTCAAGTCTCTAGATGGTGTGAATAGCTCTGAAGTGTGGTTGACATGAACAACTATGGGTTGTGAGCTCAGGGCACTAGATGTTATGAGAAATTAAGGGCTTCGGTTGAAATGAACAACTCCAGCTCATGATCTCAAGGCTCTTGATGTTGTGAACAACTCAGGATTGTGGATGACATGAATGACTTTAGCTCATGAGCTCAGGGCTATTGTTGACTTAAATGACTTTGGGTCATGAGCTCAAGGCTCCAGATGTTATCATCAGTTCAATGCTGTGGTTGACATGAATGACTCCAGGTTGTGAGCTGAGGGTTCTAGATGCAATGAGTAGCTCTAGGCTGTGGTTGACATGAATGACTACGGGTCATGAGCTTAGGGCTCTATATACTATGAATAACTCAAAGTTATGCTTGACATGAACAACTTTATATCATGAGTTGAGGACTCTAGATTAGTATGAACAACTCAGGGCTATGGATGACATGAACGACTCCCACTCATGAGCTCAGTCTTCTACATACTATGAATAGTTCAAGTCTAATATTGACTTGAAAGACTCCGAATCGTGAGTTGAAGGCCCTAGATGTTATAAGTAGCTCAAGGTTATGGTTGACATAAATGACTATGGGTTGTGAGGTAAAGGCTCTAGATCCTATGAATAATTCAAGCTTGTGGATGACATGAAGAACTCTAGGTCATGAGCTCAAGCATCTAGATACTATAAATAGCTCAAGGTTGTGGTTGACATGAATAACTCCAGGTTGTGAGCTCAAGGCTCTTGATGCTATGATCAACTCTAGGTTATGGATGACATGAACGACTACGGCTCATGAGCTCAGGCCTCTAGAGACTTTGAATAGCTCAGGGTTGTTATTGACTTAAGAAACTCCAAGTCATGAACTCAAGGCTCTAAATGTTATGAACAACTCGGGGCTATGATTGACATGAACGACTTCGAGTCATGATGTCAAGGCTCTAGATCCTATGAAAAATTTAGGCTTGTAGATGACTTAAACAACTCCAGGTCATGAGCTCAAGCCACTAGATACTATGAAGAGCTTAGGGTTATCGTTAACATGATGACTCTAGGTCGTGACCTCAAAGCTTCAAAAGCTATGCAAAGCTTTAAGTTTTGGTTGACATGAATGACAATGGGTCGTAAGCTCAAGGCTTTTGATGTTATAAACCACTAAGGGTTATGGTTGACATGAATGACTTTAGGACATGAGATCAAGGTTTTAGATGCTACAAACTACTTTAGGCTATGATTGACATGAGAGACTACAGGTCGTGAGCTCACGACTCAAGATACTATGAACACCTCAAGGTTGTGGTTGACATGAAAGACTTTAGGTCATGATCTTAGGGCTTTAAATGCTATGAGAAACTCTGAGTTATGGATGGTATGAACAACTTAGGTTCCCATGAGCTCAAGGTTTAAGATACTATGAAGAGCTCAAGGTTTAAGATACTATGAATAGCTCAAGGTTATGGATGATATGAGCAACTTTGGGTCATGAGCTTAGGGCTCTAAATGCTATGAAAAGCTATGGGTTATGGTTGACATGAATGACTTTGAGTCTTGAGCTTAGGGATCATGATACTATTAACAAATTAGAGCTATGGTTGACATGAATGACTCCGAGTCAAGAGCTCAGGGTTCTAGATGCTATGAGTAGCTCATGGCTATGGATGACTTGAGCTACTCTGGGTCGTGAGCTGAAGCTCTAGATGCTATGAACAACTCTCTGCTACGGTTGACATGAACGACTCGGGGTCATGATCATAAGGTTCTAGATGCTACGAACAGCTTAGGGCTATGGATGACATAATATACTCTGGGTACTGAGCTTAGGGCTTTAGATGCAATGAACAACCCTGGGCTATGATAGACATGAACGAATTCAGGTCGTGAGCTTAGGGCTCTAGATACTATATACAACTTAGGGTTGTTGATGACACTAATGACTCTAGGTCTTGAGCTAAGGGCTTTAGATGCTACAAATAGCTTAGGGTCGTGGATGACATGAGCTACTGTGGGTTGTTAGCTCAGGGCTCTAGGTACTATGAACAACTTTGAGGTATGGTTAACATGAACAACTTTGGGTCATAAGGTCATGGCTCTAGATACTATGCATAGCTCAAGGCTATGAGTTACATGAATAACTCTAGGTCATGAGCTAAGGGCCTTAGATGCTATGAACAACTAAGGGTTGTTGATGCCATGAAAGACTTCGGGTCATGAGCTTAGGGGTCTAGATACTATGAACAGCTTAGGGTTGTGGATTACATGTACTATTTGAGGTCGTGAGCTCATGGCTCTAAATCCTGTGAAAAAATGTTGGGTTGTGGTTGACATGAATGACTATGGGTCATGAGCTCAAGGCTCAAGAAGCTATTAATAGCTTAGGATTGTTGTTGACATAAATGACTCAAAGTCATGAGCTCAGGGCTCTAGATGCTATGAGTAACTCAAGGTTGTGGATGACACAAAAATCTTCAGATTGTGAGATCAAACCTCTAGATGCTATGAATAGCCCAAGGTTATCGATGACATGAATGACTCCAGGTTATGAGCTCAAAGCTCTAGATGCTATGAACTGCTCTAGGCTATGAATGACATGAAAGACTCTGGGTCTTAAGCTCAGGGCTTTAGATGCAATCAACAGCTCTAGCCTGTGATACATATGAATGACTCTGGTTCATAAGCTTAGGAATCTAGATACTATGTACAACTCAAGACTATCGATGGCATGAAAGACTCCAGGTCATAAACGTAGAGCTCTAGATGCTATGCACAACTTAAGGTTGTGGACAGCATGAATGACTCGAGGTCGTGAGCTTAGGGCTTTATATACTATGAATAGCTCAGGGCAGTGGTTGATATGAACAACTTCAAGTCGTCATCTATAGGCTTTAGATCCAATGAACAGATCGGGAATATGGATGACATGTGCTACTCTGGGTCGTCAGCTCAGGGCTCTACATACTATACATAGCTTAATGTTGTGGTTGACATGAACGACTATGGGTCGTGAGCTTAAAGCCAAAGATGCTATGAAATTATTAGGGCTAGTGATGACTTGAGCAACATTGGATTGTAAGTTAGAGGCTTTATATGCTATGAACGACTCTTGGCTATGGTTGACTTGAACGACTTCAAGTCATGAGCTCAATACTCTAAATGTTATGAACAACTTAGGGTTGTTGATGACACGAAAGAATCCAGGTCATGAGCTTAGGGCATTAAATGATATGAACAACTTAAGGTTGTGGATACCAAAAACATCTCAAGGTTGTGGTTGACATGAACAACTTCGAGTTGTGATCTCAGGGCTTTAGATGCTATGAATAACTTAGGATAGTCAAAGACATAAGCTACTCTAGGTCATGAGCTTAGGGCTTTCTTGTGCTCAGGGTTCTTGATGCTATGAACAACTCAGGGTTGTCAATCTCATGAAAGAATTCGAGTCGTGAGCTCAGGGCTCTAGATGCTATAAAGAGCTCAAAGCTGTGGATGACATTCGCTACTCTGAGTCGTAAGCTTAAGGCTTTAGATGCTATAAGAAGCTTTGGGTTGTAGATGACATAAGCTACTTTGGGTTAGGATCTCAGGGTTGTAGGTGCTACAAACAACTCTAAGTTATGGTGGAAATGAATGACTCTGAGTCATGAGCTTAGGTCTTTAGATGCTATAAAATGTTTCGGGCTATGGATAACATGGGTTACTCTTGGTCGTGAGCTCAGGGATCTAGCTGTTATGAACAATTCTAGGTTATGGCTTACATGAACAACTCTGGGTTAGGAGCTTAAGGCTCTAGATGCTATTAACACCTCACGGTTGTAAATAACATGAGCTACTATGGGTTATGAGCTCATGTCTCTAAATGCTATGAACAACTCCAGACTTTGGTAGACATGAATGACTCCTGATCGTGAGCTTTGGCCTTTGGATGGTATGAATAGTTAAGGATTGTCAATGACATGAAAGACTACAATTCGTGAGCTCAGAGCTCTTGACTATGGATGACATGATCTACTCTGGGTTGTGATCTCAAGGCTTTAGATGCTATGAAGAGCTTAAGCCTATGGATCACATTAGCTACAATGGATCTTGAGCTCAAGGCTCTCGATGTTATGAATAACTCTAGGTTGTGGTTGACTTGAATGACTCTAGTTCATGAGCTTAGGTCTCCAGATGCTATGAACTACTATGGGCTGTGGGTAATATGGGCTACTCTAGGTCATGAGCTCAGGGTTCTAGCTGCTATCAATAACTTTGGGTTGTGGCTACCATAAACAACTCTGGGTCTTGAGCTCAAGGCTTTAGATGCTATTAACATATCATGATTGTGGATGACATGAGTTAATATGGGTCGCAAGCTCAAGACTCTAGATGTTATAAATAACTCTAGGCTTTAGTAGATATGAACGACTCCCGATTGTGAGCTTAGACCTCTTGATGCTATGAACAGCTCAGGGTTGTCGATGACATGAAAGACTACAGTTAGTAAGCTCAAGGCTTTTGATGTTATGAATAACTCAAGTTCATGGATGACAAGATCTTCTTTAGATCATGAGCTCAGGGCTTTAAATGCTATGAATAACTCTCGGTTGTGGTTTACATGAATGACTCTGAGTTGTGAGCTCAAGCCTCTATATTTTATGAACATCTCAGGGATGTGGATGACATGAACGACTCTGGGTCTTGAGTTCAAGGCTCTAGATGCTATGAACAATGCTAAGCTATGGTTGAGATGAACGACACCAGGTCATGAGCTCGAGGCTTTAAATGTTATGAATAACTCAGGGTTTTCGATGACATGAGCCACTCTGGGTTGTGAGATCAAGGCTTTAAATGCTTTGAATAGGTCTAGGCTGTCGATGATATGAAAGACTCTGGGTCGTGAGTTCAAGGCTAATGATTTTATGAATAGCTCAAGGCTATGGATGACATGAACGACTTTAGGTCAAGAGCTTGGGGCCCTAGATGCAATGATCAACTATGGGTTGTGGTTAACATGAAAGACTCAAGGTTGTGAGCTTAGGGCTTTAGATGCTACGAACAACTCAGGGTTGTCGATGACATGAGCCACTCTAAGTCTTATGCTCATGCCTTTAGAGGCTATGAACAACTCAGGATTGTGGTTGACATGAACGACTCCTAGTTGTGAGCTCAGGTCTCTAAATGCTATGAACAACTTGGAGCTATCAATGACATGAAAGACTTTGGGTTGTGAGCTCAACACACTAGATTCTATGAATAGGTCAAGGTTGTGCATGACATGAACGACTCTAAGTTGTGAGCTTTGGGTCATGGATGTAATGAACATCTCTAGGTTGTGGTTGACATGAAAGATTCTAGGTCGTGAGTTTAAGGCTCTAGATGCTATGAATAGCTTAAAGATGTGGAATACATAAGCCACTCTAGGTCTTGAGCTTAGGGTTGTAGATGCTATGAATAGCTTAGGCCTATTGTTGACATGAATGACTTCAGGTTCTTAGCTCATGGCTTTAGATGCTATCAACAACTCAGGATCGTCAATGACATGAGCCACTCTTGGGCATGAGCTCAAGGCTTTAGATGCTACGAACAACTCCGGGTTGTGGTTGAGATGAACGACTTTGGGTCGTGAGCTTAGGGCTCTAGATGCTAGGATCAACTCAGGGCTATCAATGAAAGAAAACACTTCAGGTCATGAAATTAGGGCTATATAAGCTATGACCAGCTCAGGGCAGTACATGACATGAACGCTCCTAGGTCATGAACTTAGGGCCTTAGATTGAATGAACAACTATAGGTTGTTGTTAACATAAAGGACCTCAGGTCATCAACTCAAGGCTTTAGATGCTATGAACAACTCAGAGATGTGGATAAGATAAGCCATTATAGGTCTTTAACTCAATGCTTTAGATTCTATGAACAACTTTAGGTTGTGGTTGACATGAATCACTTTGAGTCATGAGCTATGGGCTCCATATGTTGTTAACAACTTAGAGCACTAAATGACATAAGCTACTCTATTTTGTGAACTCAAGGCATTGGATGCTATGAACAACTTTGGGTTGTGGTAGACATGAAAACTGATTACTACTCAAAAAGTGTTCTTTTATAGCTTGTTATTAACTCTTTTAAACACTTTTGAGTAGTAGTTAACACATTTTAACTCAATTGGCACATTAAGAACCCTTGCAAGTGTTTTTAATCAGTTTCTGGCAAATTTTGGTGTTTTTGATAGTTTTTTTATCATTAAAATGAGCCAAGAATGAGGGAGAATTTTGTGTAGTCCATGGCAAAGAAAGTTGAAGCTCAAACACATGAAGAATCCAAGTTTTGGAGCTTCCTAGCCCTTTGCCAAGCCAATCAAGTATGCAAGGAAGAGAATTAGAGAAGAAATCTAACATCTAGCAACTTCGCATGGCTATGCGAAATGCCAAAAGGAGTACAAACTGCAAAACGGAGAGCAAGATTGAGAAAAATGAATTTCGCACCCTGTGCAAAATTTTGCAAGCCTTACGAAACCAAATGCTGAAGAACCAAGCCAAAAATGAATTTGGCACAACTCCGTTAGATTTTTATCTTCAGATATTTTGTATAATTTCCTTTTTCTCCTTATAATTAGCTAAAGATAGTTTTAGATATTTAGGATATCTCAAAGAGGGGTTAAAAATATCTCTCTCTATATATGTCTTAGAAAAGATCTTTTGTAATATCTCGGAAGAAATTCCCGAGAACACTTGTAAATTATTGTAGTAAGAAATACACAGAGCTTTAGCTCTGCCTTACTTTCTCATTTTGTTTTCATTTTCTTTCTAGCCAAACAACCTCTGAGGAAGTTTTCTCAGAGGATGAGTGGCTACGTTTTTCGTTTCTTGGACTGAAAGAAGCTAGGTAAAGGATCCGGATGCAAAGGTGAGAGTTTTCCTTGCTTTAAATGAGGAGAGTTGTTACTCGTTAATGGTTTTTATTTCAAGGTTTAACTTAAAATCCATTAAAACCACTTGGGCCAATACTTAATAAGCTTTTCGGACTCCATGGATGCCTATTAGTTATCATTTACGAGCCTCTGGAAGGTATTTTAAAGGTAGGATTACCTAGAATGGCCAATACTTGGTAAGCTTTTCGGGCTCCATGAGATCCATGGATGTCTATTAGTTATAATTTACGAGCCTTTGAAGGGTAGTCCAAGGTTAGGATCACCTTGATTGGCCAATACTTGGTAAGCTTTTCGGGCTCCAGGGAATCCATGGATGTCTATTAGTTATTATTTACGAGCCATTGGAAGATGATTTGCAATGAGAGGTCTTTAGTGTTTAAAACCATTAATGGGAAGCAACTACAGTTTTTCATGAACCAAATTGGATCAAGTCTTAGTTGCTAAATACACACCGGTTCAGGAGATAACCATCCTTTATGTTATTATCCCTAACGCGAGAAAAAGATTCGAAATCTCCCCCTTTGCCTAAGGAACCTAAACCTAGTGACCTAAAATTCCAAGAAACCTTTTCTTTGTAATTAATCTCAGTTACTATTTTTGGTTAACTTAAAATCAACCCTTTTCACCCAAAATTACATTTTCTTTTAAAACTAACTTCAAAAAAGAAAAAGCACAATTTCAGTACTTTAACTAATATCACCTATATGAAGAAAACCCATCCCTGTGGACGATCCTAGAGCCACTATACTA
Source organism: Vitis hybrid cultivar (assembly GCA_022058775.1). Lineage (NCBI taxonomy): Eukaryota > Viridiplantae > Streptophyta > Magnoliopsida > Vitales > Vitaceae > Vitis > Vitis hybrid cultivar. The sequence continues at coordinate 219,676 of JAJJMF010028715.1, read as the reverse complement.
TGCTAGCTATGCTACCCTAGTGTATGGTGAATTAGGTTTATAAATTTTGCTGATGACACCCGTCTGGGTCAGAATCAAATTGGAATAGCCACTGGGTACGAATCAAATGGCGCCGTTGCCGGGGATGGTGCCATAGTACAGTGATATGACCTTTCCAGAACACTTGTGATCTTCATCACAAGTTTGGTATTTTTATTTTCTTTTACTAACTCTTTTTATTTGTTTCTGTTTTAGCTTATCTTTTATTTAATTTTTAGTTAACCTTAATTTTTTTTTCTAGAATTGTTTTTCTTTTGTTTTCTTTGTTTTTGTTTCATTAATTTCTAGTTGTGCATGCTCTATTGGATACGAGATATTGGGGGAAGACTTGTGAAAATTGAAACTCCTCACAAAACAGAGTTGGAATTGTGCTTGAACGTGATGGATGCTCCACCTGAAGATCAGCATAGTGAACATGGTCAGGAGGATAATATCAATGCATACCGATCCATGAAGGACCGCATGCATCCACCTCGTATGAGTGCACCGTCATGCATAGTGCCTCCTACATAGCAGCTAGTGATCCAACCACATATTGTGCCACTTCTACCTACTTTCCACGGGATGGAAAGTGAGAATCCCTACGCGCATATAAAGGAATTTGAGAAGGTTTATAATACATTCCAAGAAGGAGGAGCTTCAATCGACTTGATGAGGCTCAAACAATTTCCTTTTACCTTAAAGGATTAGGCCAAGATTTGGCTTAATTCTCTAAGGCCAAGGAGTATCCGAACTTGGACTACTTGGCAAGCCTAATTTCTCAAGAAGTTTTTCCCGACTCATAGGACCAACGACTTGAAAAGGAAAATTTCAAATTTCTTAGCTAAAGAGAATGAGAAATTCTATGAGTGTTGGGAGAGATACATGGAAGCTATCAATGCTTGTCCTCACCATGGCTTTGACACAAGGGTATTAGTGAGCTATTTTTAAGACGGCATGTCTTCCTCAATAAAGCAAATCCTAGAAATGATGTGCGGATGAGACTTCATGAGTAAGAATCCGAAGGAAGCCATGGATTTCTTGAGTTATGTGGTTGAAGTTTCAAGGGGATGGGATGAAACAAATGCCAGAGAAGTGAGAAGAATGAAGTCTCAACCTAATGCTAAGGCTGGGATGTATACTTCGAATGAAGACATTGACATGAAAGCAAACGTTGCAGCTATGGTAAGAAGATTGGAGGAGCTAGAAATTAAGAAGATACGAGAAGCGCAGGCCATTTCTGAGACACCAGTGCAAGCTATGTCGTGTTCCATTTGTCAATCTTATGAGCACTTGGTCAAAGAGTGTCCTACGATTCCAACTATGAGAGAAATGTTTGGGGATCAAGCAAATGTTATTGGACAATTTAAACCCAATAACAATGCTTCATATGGCAACACCTACAATTCAAATTGGAGGAACCATTCGAATTTCTCTTGGAAACCAAGGGCACCTCAGTACACGTAACCTGGCCAACCACCTCCACAAGCTTCGAATCTTGAACAAGCTATAGTGAATCTTAGCAAGGTCGTGGGAGACTTTGTGGGAGATCAGAAATCCATCAATGCTCAGCTAAATCAGAGAATTGACAGTGTAGAAAGTACACTGAACAAAATGATGGATGGAATGCAAAATGATATAGCTCAGAAGATAGATAATCTCCAATACTCAATCTCAAGGCTTACCAACCTCAACATAGTGCAAGAGAAAGGAAGGTTTCCTTCTCAAAGTCATCAAAATCCTAAGGGAATCCATGAAGTGGAGGCTCTAGAAGGAGAATCTTCACAGATGAGGGAAGTCAAAGCAGTGATCACTCTGAGGAGTGGTAAAGAGGTTGATCTGCCAACATCCAAGCCAGAGCATGAACCAGGAAGTGAAGCAGAGAAAGAGAAGAGAGAAGAAATAAAAGAAAAAAGAAAAGGGAACAATGCAAAGAAGGAGGACCATGATTCTACTGTGAATGAAGAACCGGAGAGGACCATCATCAAGGAAGATATGATGAAGAAACACACGCCTCCACCATTCCTCCGTGCTTTACATGGAAAAAAGGGAATCAACAATGCATTAGAAATTCTTGAAGTGTTAAGGCAAGTGAAGGTCAACATCCCTTTGCTAGACATGATTAAACAAGTTCTGACATTTGCAAAATTCCTAAAGGACTTGTACACTATAAAGAGAGGGTTGAATGTAAACAAGAAAGCCTTCTTGACTGAGCAAGTGAGTGCCATCATACAGTGCAAGTCTCCAGTGAAATACAAAGATCCGGGCTGCCTTACTATTTTAGTGATGATTGGAGAGACGTGTGTGGAGAAAGCTTTGTTAAACTTGGGAGCAAGTGTGAATTTGCTACACTACTTTGTCTACAAGCAATTGGGACTTGGAGAGTTGAAGCCAACATCAATCACTCTATCTTTAGCAGATAGATCTGTGAAGATTCCAAGAGGCATGATTGAAGACGTCCTAGTTCAAGTTGACAAATTATACTACCTAGTGGATTTTGTTGTTTTTATACGGACCCGATTGCCAAAGGAACTAACTATGTTCCTATCATACTCGGAATACCATTCCTAGCTACATCAAATGCCATCATTAATTGTAGGATTGCAGTCATGTAACTCACGTTTGGCAACATGACGTTAGAGCTCAACATCTTCTATTTGTGCAAGAAATAATTCCATCTGAAAGAAGAAGAAGGACCAGAGGAGGTGTGCATGATTGACAACTTAGTGGAGGAGCATTGTGATTGGAAAATGATGGAGGATTTGAACGAGAGTCTTCGGGATCTTGATGAAGGGTTGCCTGAACCCTCAAATTTTCTTGCTACTCTACCCCCTTGGAAGAGGAGAGAAGAAATTCTACCTTTATTTAAAAAGTAAGAGACATAAGAAGTTGTTAAGGAGGAGTTCCCAAAGCTTATTCTGAAGCCACTACCCACGAAGTTGAAGTATGCATACCTGGAAGAAAACAAGCAGTGCCCTATTGTTATTTCTTCATCTCTTACCACTCCTCAGGAGGATTGTCTACTTGAAGTCCTCAAGAGATGTAAGAAGGTAATAGGGTGGCAAATTTATGATCTAAAAGGGATCAACCCTTTAGTCTATACCCATCATATATACATGGAAGAAGAAGCTAAGCCAGTTCGTCAACCTCAAAGAAGGTTGAACCCTCACATGCAAGAGGTGGTGCGAGCTGAAGTGCTTAAGCTGCTTCAGGCCGGTATTATCTATCCCATATCAGATAGGCCATGGGTGAGTCCTACGCAAATCGTGCCTAAGAAATCTGGGATCACGGTGGTGCAAAATGATAAGGGAGAAGAAGTTTCTACACGCCTCACTTCGGGTTGGAGGGTGTGTATTGATTATAGGAAGTTGAATGTTGTGACAAGGAAGGACCACTTCCCGTTGCCGTTTATTAATCAAGTGCTTGAAAGGGTCTTTGGCCATCATTTCTATTGTTTTTTAGATGGATACTCTGACTATTTTCAAATAGAAATCGATGTTGAAGACCAGAAGATGACCACTTTCACATGTCCATTCAGAACTTATGCATACAGGAGAATGCCTTTCGGCTTATGCAATGCACCCGCAACATTCTAAAGATGCATGTTAAGAATTTTCAGTGATATGGTGGATCGTATTATGGAAGTCTTTATGGATGATATCACCATATATGGAAGTGCATTTGATGAATGCTTAGTCAACTTGGAAGTTGTCCTGAACTGATGCATTGAGAAAGACTTAGTGCTTAATTGGGAAAAATGCCATTTCATGATACACCAAGGGATTGTCCTTGGGCATATCATATCCAAGCAAGGTATTGAAGTTGACAAAGCAAAGGTTGAACTCATTGTCAAGTTGCCATCTCCAACAACTGTCAAAGGAGTAAGACAATTCCTTGGCCATGTCGGGTTCTATAGGAGGTTTATTAAAGAATTCTCTAAACTTGCAAGACCTCTTTGTGAACTATTGGTGAAGGATGTCAAATTCATATGGGATGATGGATGTCAATGGAGTTTTGAAGAACTGAAGCTATTTCTGACGACTACTCCAATAGTGAGGGCTCCCAACTGGCAATTGCCCTTTGAAGTGATGTGTGATGCCAGTGACCTTGCTATAGGAGCTATTATAGGGCAAAGAGAAGATGGAAAACCCTATGTGATCTACTATGCGAGCAAAACGTTCAATGAAGCACAAAGAAACTACACAACCACAGAGAAAGAATTGTTGGTTGTAGTTTTTGCCTTGGAAAAATTTCGTGCTTACTTGGTGGGGTTTTTCATTATGGTTTTTACAGATCACTCGGCTTTGAAGTATCTGTTGACTAAGCAAGATGCAAAAGCAAGGCTGATTAGATGGATCCTCTTGCTCCAAGAGTTCAATCTCCAGATCAAAGACAATAAAGGAGTGGAAAATGTGGTAGCCGACCACCTTTCAAGGCTTGCTATCGCACATAATTCCCATGGTTTGCACATTAATGATGATTTTCTAGAGGAGTCGCTCATGGCGGTGGAAGTCGCTCCTTGGTATGCTCATATTGCTAACTATCTAGTTACTGGAGAAGTTCCAAGTGAGTGGAAAGCACAAGATAAAAAGCACTTCTTTGCAAAAATTCATGCCTTCTATTGGGAAGAGCCATTTCTATTCAAATATTGTGCGGATCAAATAATACGGAAGTGCGTTCCTCAAATAGAGAAACTAGGGATCCTTAGTCATTGCCACGAGAGCGCACGAGGAGGCCACTTTGCTTCTCAGAAGACAACAATGAAGGTGTTGCAATCGGGTTTCTACTGGCCATCACTTTTCAAAGATGCCCACATCATGTGCACGAGCTATGATGGATGCCAGAGGCTTGGAAATTTAACACGCAAGAACATGATGCCTTTGAACCCCATTTTAATAGTTGATCTTTTCGATGTCTGGGGCATTGACTTCATGGGACCTTTCCCTATGTCCTTTGGCTACGCTTACATCTTGGTGGGAGTAGATTATGTTTCTAAATGGGTTGAAGCCGTCCCATGCAAGCATAATGATCATAGAGTTGTTCTCAAGTTTCTCAAGGAGAACATCTTCTCTAGATTCAGGGTGCTCAAGGCCATAATCAGTGATGGGGGTACTCATTTTTGTAACAAGCCTTTCGAAACTCTCTTAGCCAAGTACGGGGTGAAGCATAAGGTAGCTACACCTTACCACCCTCAAACTAGTGAGCAAGTGGAGTTAGCAAATCAGGAGATAAAAAACATACTGATGAAGGTGGTGAATATGATCAAAAGAGATTGGTCTGTTAAGCTTCATGATTCACTGTGGTGTACAGAACAGCTTACAAGACCATTCTTGGAATGTCTCCATATCACCTTGTCTATGGCAAAGCATGCCATCTCCCAGTGGAAGTGGAATACAAAGCTTGGTGGGCAATCAAGAAGCTCAACATGGATTTGAGCAGAGCTGGGATAAAGAGGTTCTTAGACCTTATAATGAGATGGAGGAACTGAGAAATGACGACTACAATAATTCAAACACTACAAAACAAAGAGTGAAGAGGTAGCATGATCAGTTGGGTTCCCGTAAAGAATTCCAGAAGGGACAAAGAGTCTTACTGTATGACTCTAAGCTCCATATCTTCCCGGGAAAGCTGAAGTCAAGGTGGATAGGTCCTTTTACCATTCACCAAGTGTATTCAAATGGAGTAGTGGAACTACTCAATTCCAACAACACCGGGAGCTTCAAAGTCAATGGCCATCTTCTCAAGCCATTCGTGGAACCTTTTTTCTCGCAACAAGAAGGAAGTCATCCTCCTTGAGCCACATCAAGCCTGACAGGACCAATGGTTAGATGGACTTGGTATGTCGGAAGACTATTAAGTCCTTACTTTTTGTTTTAATATTAATTTAAAATTTTTATTGTTTTATTACTTGTTTTAATTTTGATTTCTTGCTTTAATTTTATTTTGTCATGATTTAACTTAATTTTTGATGATCAATTGTAGGTCGATTTCAAAACAGTTGGGAAAAACCTTAACAATTCTTTGGTAGAGAGAAAAACTTGAGAATCAAAGCATTTCGCACGCCCTGCAAAAATTTCGCAGGGCATACGAAAATCCAGAAACCATTTCACAAGGGGTGCGAAAGAAGGGACAAAGAGTCTTGTTGTATGACTCTAAGCTCCATATCTTCCCGAGCAAGCTGAAGTCAAGGTGGATAGGTCATTTTGCCATTCACCAAGTGTATTCAAATGGAGTAGTGGAACTACTCAATTCCAACAACACCGGGAGCTTCAAAGTCAATGGCCATCTTCTCAAGCCATTCCTGGAACCTTTTTCTCGCGACAAGATGGAAGTCATCCTCCTTGAGCCCCATCAAGCCTGACAGGACCAATGGTTAGATGGACTTAGTATGTCGGAAGACTATTAAGTCCATACTTTTTGTTTTAATATTAATTTAAAAGTTTTATTATTTTATTACTTGTTTTAATTTTGATTTCTTGCTTTAATTTTATTTTGTCATGATTTAACTTAATTTTTTATGATCAATTGTAGGTGGATTTCAAAACAGTTAGGAAAAACCTTAAAAATTCTTTGGCAGAGAGAAAAACTTGACAATCAAAGCATTTCGCACACCCTACAAAAATTTCGCAGGGCATGAGAAAATCCAGAAACCATTTTGCAAGGGGTGCGAAATAAGGGACAAAGAGTTTTGTTGTATGACTCTCAGCTCCATATCTTCCCAGAAACCATTTCGCAAGGGGTGCGAAAGAAGGGACAAAGAGTCTTGTTGTATGACTCTAAGCTCTATATCTTCCCGGGCAAGCTGAAGTCAAGGTGGATAGGTCCTTTTACC
>JAJJMF010028715.1:186278-201319 GCA_022058775.1 Vitis hybrid cultivar | reverse complement strand
TTTTTTCTCAAGATATTTTGTAAATTTCTATTTTCTCCTTGTAATAAGCTAAAGATATTATTGGGATATTTCTTAGAAAATATCTTATATATATATATATCTCTGAACCAATGTAAAGAAATATCATCATATAGATCCGATAGATGTAATCCGACGAGAGGAGGATCATAGTAAGAAATATATCTATAGAGCACTTGCTCTGTTTTTCCTTTATATTTTTGTTTTCTCGTTATTTTTATTTCTAGCAAATCAAACTCTGAGGATGTTTCCTCAGAGGATGAGTGGCTAAGCTCTTTGTCTCTTGGAGTGAAGAAAGCCGGGTAAGGTTCCAAATGCAAAATTGGAAGTTTTGTTGTTTCAAGTTTTTAATGAAGAGAAAGTGTGACACGTTAATGGTTTCTATATTTTTAGTTAACTTAAAATGCCTTTAAATCACCTGCGCCAACACTTGGTAAGGCAAGTGATCTCCATCCATTGAGATGCACTAGTTTATCTCTTGCAAGCCTTTGAGAGGTGGTTTAAAGGTAGGATTTTCTAGAATAGCCAACTTTTGGTAAGTTTTGAACTCCAAGGAGACATCCATTAGTTATCTCTTACGAGCTTTTGACGGGTAATCCAAGGTTAAAGATCACCTTGAATGGAAAATGCTAGGAGAGAGGTATGAGCCATTGCAAGATGCATCAGTGATAGGGATTTAGTGTTTGAACCCATTAAGGGGAAGCATTTGTACCACACTGGTTCGGGAAATAACTATATGTTAAATCCCCAACGCGAGGAAAAGATTCAAGTGATCGAAACTCCCTTTTTGTATAAGGAACCTGAGCCTAGTGATCTGAAACTCCAAGAAACACTTTTCTTTGTAATTAAAATCAGTTACTATTTTTGGTTAGCTTAAAACCAACTTTTTCAAACGTCTTTATGTTTTCTTTTAAAGCTAACTTTGAAATGAAAAGACACCAATTTAGCTTTGAATTAATATCAATTGTGAAGTGAAAACCCATCCTAGAGCCACTATGCTATGCTAGCTGAGGCTATCCTAGTACATGGTGTAATAGGTTATAAATTTTGTTGATTACTCCCGTCTGAGGACTAAAATCAAGGTACACTAGCTGGGCACGAATCAAATGGCGCCGTTGCCGGGGATGGTGCCACTTTACAGTGATATCACCTTTCCAGAGTACTTGTGATCTTCATCACAAGTTTGGTGATTTTTCTTTTCTTTTTTACTAAGGTGGTGTTTGTTTTTTGACTGAATAAAAAAAGTCAAATATTTTGGCTTTTTCTATTCAGTTAAAAGTAACTTATTGACATCAACTAATATAATTAAACTAAACTTATTGATAATAAGTTCACTTTAGTTATATTGGTTAGTATCAATAAGGTACTTTTAGCTGAATAGAAAAAGCTAAAATATTTGACTTTTTCTATTCAGCCAAAAAACAAACGCCACCTAACTCTTTTTATTTGTTTCTTTTTCTTTGTTCATATTTTAGTATATCTTTTATTTAGTTTTTAGTTAATCTTAATAATTTTCTTTTTTCTTTAGAATTTTTTTTTCTTTTATTTTCTTTTGTTTTCTCTGTTTTTAATTCTCAAATTGCTAGTTGTGCATGCCATATTGAATACAAGATAGAAAAGGACACCATGAACTTCATGAGTTATGTGGCTGAAGTTTCAAGAGAATGGGATGAACCAAATGCTAGAGATATGGGGAGAATGAAGTCTCAACCTAATGCTAAGGGTGAGATGTATATTTTGAATGACGGCATAGACATGAAGGCAAAGATTGCAGCTATGGCAAGGAAATTGGAAGAGCTAGAAATGAAGAAGATGCAAGAAGTGCAAGCCATCTCTCAAACACCATTGCAAGCTATGCCTTGTGCCATTTGTCCATCTTATGAGCACTTGGTGGAAGAGTGTCCTACCATTCCAATGGTGAGAGAAATGTTTAGTGATTGCAACACCTACAATTCCAATTGGAGGGACCATCAGAATTTCTCTTGGAAACCACAACCACCTCAGTACCAGCAACCTGCTCAAGCACTTCCGCAAGCCTCGAACCTTGAACAAGTTATGGTGAATCTTAGCAAGGTCTTGGGAGACTTTTTAGAGCTCAGAAATCCATCAATGCTCAGCTCAGTCAAAGAATTGACAATGTAGAGAGTTCATTGAATAACAAGATGGATGGAGTGCAACATGATCTATCTCAGAAGATAGATAATCTCCAATATTCAATTTCAAGGTTTGCCAACCTCAATAGAGTGCAAGAGAAAGGAAACTTTTCTTCTCAACCTTATCAAAATTCCAAGGGTATCCATGAAGTGGAGGCTCAAAAGGGAGAATCTTCAATGATGAAGGAAGTTAAAGCGGTTATCACTTTGAGGATTGGTACAGAGGTTGATCTGCCCACATCCAAGCTAGAGCATGATGAAGAGCGTAAAGCAAAGAAAGAAAAGATGGAGGAAATCAAAGGAAAAAGAAAGGGGAAAAGTATAGAGAAAGATGACTATGATCTTCATGTAGATGAAGAATCACAGAGGATAGTCATCAAGGAAGAAATGATGAAGAAACACATGCCTCCACCTTTCCTCCAAGCTTTGTATGGAAAAATCATACAGAGCAAGTCTTAAGTGAGAGATGCAAACTTCATATGGGATTAGGGCAAGCTGAATCAGGATCAAATTTTTTGATGGACTTAATCTTTCTAAAGACTAGCTAGTCCATATCTTTTTGTTTTATTTTATTACTTGTTTTAATTTTGATTTCAATGCTTTAATTTTACTTTGTTTTAATTTAACATAGGTTTTTGAATGATCAAAATCAGGAGAATTTCAAAAGAAGTGAAGGAAAGCCATAAGGAACCAAAAAAACACAAAAATAGAGGAACTTATGCTCTTGCGAAAATTTCACAGCCAAAAGAATCCCCTGCGAAAAGAGGCTTTCCTTGCGAAATCACCTCCAAGCTGCAAAATGAGCTACGAAATGGGCTGCGAAATTCCCTTTTTGCTGTGAAATAGGCTGTGAAAATGCCCCTTGGCTGCGAAAATGGCCTTTGGTTGCGAAATGGTCTGCGAAATTGCCCATTGGTTCTGAAAATGCCCATTGGCTGCGAAAATGGCCTTTGGCTGCGAAAATGGCCTTTGGTTGCGAAAATGGCCTTTGGGCTTCGAAATGGCTGCGAAATGACCTCCAAGCTACGAAATGGCCTCCAAGCTGCGAAATTGACTTGCGAAATGGAGGGGGGTTTGCGAAAACACCTTATGAAGCCAAGGGAAGTTGTGAAAATGCCAACAAAGCCACGCGACCATGCATCTGAAGAGGAGAACCCTGCGTACCCTGAGATCACACACACGAAGTCTCTCACTCCATTACTGACCTCCTTAAACCATCAAAGCCCATAGCTCCAACTGAGAGCTCCAGCCGAGGAGACTATGCCACTTAAGGAAACTACCAGAACAGAGGTCAAAGTCCTGATCCAACCCACTCAAGAGGCCACCACAGATGCATCAGCTCCATAGGACCCTACCATTACTTGATCATCTCTTTACTTTTTGTCTTTACACATTATATTAGTATACATAGTTCCATGTTTTGATGTTTTATATTCTGGGATTGGAGGTATCCATTGATCATATCTTATATTCTACTTTCTTAGATTAACATCATTTTTGTTTAAACTTGGCATTTTTCTATTTCCTCTACTCACTAACTCTTTTGTTTTTTTTTTAAACATGTGGTTTCTCCTATATGACTCAGACTCCATCTCACTCAAGAGGTACCACTTCCTCCCTATTTTTCAATCGCTTTTGTCACATTGAGGACAATGTTCAGCTTGGTTGGGGGGAGAGTTGAGGAAGGAAGTTTTGTTATTAATGCTAAGTTATTTTGATAATTTCGTTGCTTTTTGCTTAATTTCAAAATTTTTTAAAGTTTTTAGTCTACTCTCCATGGTTATTAAGGAAAAATTCTCAAAATGAAAAGAGAGAAATTGAATTTTTGTCTTTTTACTTGACTTAGAGTTTGTATTATGCTTACTAAAGTTGATGAATTGTTGAAACTTCTATTGAATTCAACCTTAGTTATTCCACTTTAAGCTATTCACACACTGTGCACAATAGGTTCCGATTATAAGATGAAAAACTATTTCCCCTTTGACTTAGGAAAATTTAGACTTGGTACCTTTGACCTCATTTAATAGTGTCGGGACACCTTGTAAAAGGCCAATGAGCCTTTGAAAAAAAGAATAAAGAAAGAAAAAAATGTTATACTTGCCTTGAAACCTGAGCAAGGTCTGAGGGGTATATGGTGAAAATCTTTAAAACCTGGTGCCCTAAGCCTTCATTGGTTGGGAGTCACCAACCTCAATGCTCGTTATAAGGGTGAATAGGTGGAGTTTAACATACTGTAGGTGCTTGGGTATTAAAATTCATTCTCAAAAGTCCGAGGTAAAATTCGAGGAGTTAGTGGTTGAAAGATCCTTAAAGCTTGATGCCCTAAACCTTAATTGGTTGGGAGTCATCGATGGACCCCCGTTACATGGACAATTTAGAAAAGAATACCTTTAAGCCTTGTACTCCTACACAAAAAAAAGTGTTAAATAAAAGAGGCGTGTTCTTAGCTTTTTGGAGGTTGATAAGTTTGCTATGCTTTGAAAAAAAACTAGGTTGGGGGGAGAGATTAGTTCAACATACTATATTTGGAAGCTAATAAATAACACTTAGATTTTTTTGGAAGAGTAAGGTTTGACCATTTGGGAGTGGAAACTCTTTTAAAGCTTAAATTTGCATAATGCCTTCTCTTTGTGAATTGTGATTAAATAAGTTATTTAATAACTCTTGTTGAAGTTTGAGTTTTATTTCTTTAATGTTCCATGTGAAAGTTAGATCATCATGCCACTTGAAAATTGTTTTTTGATCAACATGATGTTGTAAATTATAGTACTTTTTATTTTTCTTTTTCTCTCCTTCATTGCTAAGGGACTAGCAATATGTCGGTTAAGGGGAGTGATTACTACTCAAAAAGTGCTATTTTATAGCTTGTACTTAACTCTTTTAAACACTTTTGAGTAGTAGTTATTACCTTTTAACTCAATTGACATGTTAAGGACCCTTGCAATCATTTCTAATCAAATTGTGTTAAGTTTTGGTGTTTTTGATAGCTTTTTGATCACCAAAGCAATCTAAGATGAGGGAGAGTTCTATATAATCCATGGCAAAGCAAATGAAAGCTCATTTACAAGAAGAATCCAAGATTTGGAGCTTTGTAGTCCTTTGCCAAAAGAAAATCATGAATGTAAGGAGGGAAAGCAAAGAGAGAAATCTAACATGAAGAATTCAAGAGGATAGTAACTGTTGGACACATTTTGAGTACATTTTGGAGTTCATTTCATGCATACTATATGTTGTTTCGAAGCTTGGGAAGTCAGGAGTCCAACACTTGAAACGGTGTTCAAATTGGAGTTGAAACAAAGAAGTTATGGACATTTGAAGAGAACCGCATCAAGTTGTACGAAAATTTCATAGCTGCGAAATCAACCTTTCATTGCGAAAATTTTGCAGCCTAAAGCCCATTTTGCAGTTACGAAATGAGCTGCGAAACCACCTGCAAGCACACATGTGTCACTTCACAAGTGGAAACTCCATCTTCGCAACTACGAACCATGTTGTGAAAACACCTCCAAGCTGCGAATCAAGTTGCAAATCATCTCCAAGTTGCGAAATCACAAATTCAACTTGCAAAATCAAAGTTCAAACTTGCGAAATGGACACTTCCAACTTGTGAAATCCACTTGTACAATCTCAGATATTTGCAACTGACTCAATTAGATTTTTTTCTCAAGATATTTTGTAAATTTCTATTTTCTCCTTGTAATAAGCTAAAGATATTATTGGGATATTTCTTAGAAAATATCTTATATATATATATATCTCTGAACCAATGTAAAGAAATATCATCATATAGATCCGATAGATGTAATCCGACGAGAGGAGGATCATAGTAAGAAATATATCTATAGAGCACTTGCTCTGCTTTTCCTTTATATTTTTGTTTTCTCGTTATTTTTATTTCTAGCAAATCAAACTCTGAGGATGTTTCCTCAGAGGATGAGTGGCTAAGCTCTTTGTCTCTTGGAGTGAAGAAAGCCGGGTAAGGTTCCAAATGCAAAATTGGAAGTTTTGTTGTTTCAAGTTTTTAATGAAGAGAAAGTGTGACCCGTTAATGGTTCTATGTTTTTAGTTAACTTAAAACGCCTTTAAATCACCTGTGCCAACACTTGGTAAGGCAAGTGATCTCCATCCATTGAGATGCACTAGTTTATCTCTTGCAAGCCTTTGGGAGGTGGTTTAAAGGTAGGATTTTCTAGAATAGCCAACACTTGGTAAGCTTTTGGACTCCAAGGAGACATCCATTAGTTATCTCTTGCGAGCTTTTGACGGGTAATCCAAGGTTAAAGATCACCTTGAATGGAAAATGCTAGGAGAGAGGTATGAGCCATTGCAAGATGCATCAGTGATAGGAATTTAGTGTTTGAACCCATTAAAGGGAAGCATCTGTACCACACTGGTTCGGGAAATAACTATATGTTAAATCCCCAACGCGAGGAAAATATTCAAGTGACCGGAACTCCCTTTTTGTATAAGGAACCTGAGCCTAGTGATCTGAAACTCTAAGAAACATTTTTCTTTGCAATTAAAATCAGTTACTATTTTTGGTTAGCTTAAAACCAACCTTTTCAAACATCTTTATGGATTATTTTAAAGATAACCTTGAAATGAAAAGGTACCAATTTAGCTTTGAATTAATATCAATTGTGAAGTGAAAACCCATCTTAGTGAACAATCCTAGAGCCACTTTGCTATGCTAGTTGAGGCTATTATAGTACATGGTGTAATAGGTTATAAATTTTGTTGATTACTCCTGTCTGAGGACCAAAATCAAGGTACACCAGCTGGGCACGAATCAATGAACGAATCTAGGTCATGAGCTTAGGGTCGTAGATGCAATGAACAAGTCTAGCTTGGGTTGGCATGAAAAACTTCAAGTTGTGAGCTCATGGCTTTAAATGCTATAACAACTTAGGGCTATGGATGACATTAGCCACTCTAGGTCTTGAGCTCAAGGCTTTAAATGTTAAGCACAACTCTGGGTTGTGGTTGACATGAATGACTTAGATTCATGACTTCCAAGCTATAGATGTGATTAATAGCTCAAAGTTGTGAAAGACATGGGTACTTTAGGTCGTGAGCTCAGCGTTCTTATTGCTGTAAACAAATTTTGGGCTATGGTTAAGATGAATGACTATGGGTCATGAGCTCAGGGCTCTTAATCCTATGAATAACTTAGAGTTGTCAATTACATGAAAGACTACCAGTCATGAGCTTAACACTATAGATACTATGAACAACTCAAGGTTATGGTTTACATGAATGACTCTCAATTATGAGCTCAAGGCTTTAGTTGCTATGAACAACTATAGGTTGGGGATAACATGGGATACTCTTAGTTGTGAGCTTAGGACTCTAAATGTTACGAACAACTATGGGTTGTGGTTGACATGAATGACTCCATGTTGTGATCTCATGGCTCTAGATGCTATGAACAAGTTAGGGTTATGGATGACATGAACGACTATAAATGTGAGGTCAAGGCTCTAGATTCTATGAACCGCTCTACACTATGGTTGAGATGAATGACTATGGTCATGAGCTTATGGCTCTAAATGCTCTGAACAATGTTGGGTTGTGGCTCACATGAACAAATCTAGGTTATGAGTTTAGGGCTTTAAATGTTATTAACAACTTAAGGACGTGGATGACATGAGCTACTTTAGTTTGTAACCTCAAGGCACAAGATGATATGAACAGCTTTAGGCTATGGTTGACATAAACGACTCCTGGTCCTGAGCTTAAGGCTTTAAATGTTATGAATAACTCAAGGTTGTCGATGACAAGAGCTAATTTAGGTCGTAGCTCATAGCTTTAAATGCTATCAACAACTTTAGGTTATGGTTGACATGAACAACTCTAGCTCATGAACTTACAACTCTAGATATTGTGAATAACTTAGGGTAGTCGATGAGATAAAAGACTTTGGGTCATGAGTTGAGGGTTCTAGATTCTATGAACACTCAGGTCTATTGATGACATCAGTTGTTCTGGGTCTTGTGCTCAAGGCA
This sequence comes from Vitis hybrid cultivar, assembly GCA_022058775.1. Classification (NCBI taxonomy): domain Eukaryota; kingdom Viridiplantae; phylum Streptophyta; class Magnoliopsida; order Vitales; family Vitaceae; genus Vitis; species Vitis hybrid cultivar. Next base: position 193,143 of record JAJJMF010028715.1, on the reverse strand, counting down.
CTAGATGATATGACCGACTCTAGGTTGTGGTTGCCATGAATGACTCTAGATTGTGAGCTTAAGGCTCTAGATGCTATTAGCAACTTAAGGCTATGGATGAAATGAGCTTATTTTGTTTATGAGCTTAGGGCTCAAGATGCTATGAACAACTCTAGGTTGAGGTTGACATGAACCACTTCAGTTCATGAGCTTAGGGCTCTTGATGCTATGAATAACTCAGGGTTATCGATGACATGAATGACTATGGGTCATGAGCTTAAGGCTCTAGATACTATGAACAACTTAGAGTTATGGTTGACATGAACGACTCTTGGTCGTGAGCTCAAGGGACTAGTTGCTATAAACAATTGAGGAATATGGATAACATGGGCTACTCTAGGTCATGAGCTTAGGGCTCTAGATGTAATGAACAACATTAGGTTATGGTTGATATCAACGACTCTATGTCCTGATCTCAAGGATCTAAATTCTATGAACAACTCTAGGTTATTAATGACATGAAAGACTTTAGGTCATGAGGTTAGGGCTCTAGATGCTATGAACAACTCTGGCTTGTGGTCGACATGAATGACTCTAAGTCATGAGGTAAGGACTCTAGATATAAAGAACAACTTAAGTATGTGGATAACATCAGCTACTTTGGGTCATGAGCTCAACACTCAAAATGTTATGAACAACGTTGGACTGTGGTTGACAAAAATGACTTCAAGTTGTGAGTTTAGGGCTCTAAATGCTATTAACAACTCAAGGTTGTCAATAATATAAAAGACTACGAGTTGTGAGCTTATAGCTCTAGCTGCTATGAACAACTCAGGGCTATGGATGACATTAACCACTATAGGTCTTGACCTAAGGGCTCTAATTGCTATGAACAACTCTAGGTTGTGGTTGATATGAATGACTCTGAGTCGTGAGCTCTAGGCTCTAGATACTATTAATAGCTCAGGGTTGTTGAAGACATGAGGTACTTTAGGTCATGAGCTTAGGGCTCTAGATGCTATGACCAACTTTGAGCTATGGTTGAGATGAACAACTCCGGGTTGTGAGCTTAGGGCTCTTGATGATATGCATCATGAGCTAAGGGCTATGGATGACATGAATAATTCTGGGTCGTGGAATCAAGGCTTTAGATGTTATGAACAACACAGGGTTGTGGTTGACATGAACGACTTCGGGTCATGAGCTCAAGGCTCTAGATGCAATGAAAAGCTTCAGGTTATGAATGAGATAAATGACTTTGGGTTGTGAGCTCAAGGCTATAAATACTATGAATAACTTCAGGCTATGGTTAACATAAATGGCCATAGGTCGTAAGATCAGGGCTCTAAATACTATGCATAGTTCAGGGCTATGGTTGATAAGAACGGATCTGGGTTGTGAGCTTAAGGCTCTAGATGATATGAACAACTGGGAATTGTGGATAATATTAACGACTAGAGATCTTATGAGCTTAGGCCTCTAGATGCTATGAACAACTAAGGGTTGAGATTGATATGAACAATTCTTGGTCGTGAGCCTATGGCTTTAAATTCTATGAACAACTCAAGGCTTTAGTTGACATGAATTACTACAGATCGCTAGCTTAGGGCTCTAGATGCCATGAAAAGCTCAAAGTCATGGATGACATGAATGACTCTAGGTTGTGAGCTCAAACCTCTAAGTGCTATGAAAAACTCATGGTTGTGGTTGACATTAATGACTTCGAGTCGTGAGAATATGGCTTTGGATACTACGAAAAGCTCTAAGTTGTAGTGGACATGAGTGACTTCCAGTCGTGAGCTCAGGGATCCAGATGTTATGAACAGTTTAGGCCAGTAGTTGACATGAATGACTCTAGGTCCTGAGTTTAGGGCTCTAGATGTTATGAACAACTCAAGGTTAAGGTTTACTTGAACAACTCCAGGTCATGAGCTCAGAGTTCTAAATGCTATTAACAACTCACAGTTGTGGATGATATGAACGATTCGGGATCCTACGAGCCAAGACCTCTAGATGCTATTAAAAACTTAGGGTTAAGCTCAAGGTTGTGGTTGACATGAACGACTCCGAGTTGTGAGCTCATGGCTCTAGATGCAATGAATACCTCAAGGCTGTGGATGCCATGAATGATTCCGGATCGTGAACTTAGGGCTCTAGATGCTATGAACAGCTCAGGGTTGTGGTTTACATGAATGACTGCTGGTTATCTGCTTAGGGCTCTAAATGCTAAGAACAGATCATGGCTATGGATGACATGATAAGCTCAAGGATTTAGATACTATGAGCAGCACAGAGCTATGGTTGACATCAATAACTTCGAGTTATGAGCTCAGGACTCTAGATGCAATGAATAACTCAATTCAGAGTTTAGACAGTGTGAACAATTCAGAGTTGTGGATGACATTAATGACACCAGATTATGATATCAAGGCACTAGATACTATGAACAACGTAGGGTTGTAGTTGACCTGAAAAAACCTTGGGTCATTTGCTGAGGGCTTTATATGCTATGAAAATGTAATAGTTATGGATGATATGAATAACTTAGGATTTCGTGAGCTTAGTCCCCTAGATACTATAAACCACTCAAGGTTATAGATGATATGAATGATTCCGCATCATGAACTCAAGCCTCTAGATGCTATGAAGAGCTTAGGGTTGTGCATGACATGGATGACTTTGGGTTATAAACTCAGGGCTTTAAAAGATATGAACAACTCAAGGGTGTGGATGAGATGAGCTACTCCGAGTCATGAGCTCAGGGCTCTGGATGTTATGAACAGCTTAGGGCTATGGATGACATGAGCTACTCAGGATCATGAGCTCAAAACTCTGGATGTTACAAACAATCTATAGTTGTGAATGATATGAACAATTTGGAATCTTGTGAGCAAAGTCCTATATAAGCTATGAATTGCTCAAGCCTTTTCACTTGAATGACACCAAGTCGTAAGGTTAGGGCTCCAGATGCTATGAACAACTCAGAGTTATGGACTAAATGAATGAGTTGCAATCTCGTGTGCTTAGGTCTCTAGATACTATGAACAACTCAGGGTTGTGACTAACATGAATGACTCTGGGTCGCGAGCTCAAGGCTCAAGATGCTATGAAAAGCTTAGTGTCGTGAGCTCAAGGCTTTAAATTTTATGAACAACTCTAGGTTGTTGATTAAATGAGCTACTACAGGTCGTGAGCCCAAGGCTCTAGATGCTATGAACCACTCAAAGTTGTGGATGATATGAATGAGTTAGGATCCTGTGAGCTTAAGCCTCTAGATGCTATGAACCGCTAAGGGTTAATGATGATATGAATGATGCTATGTCATGAGCTTAAGCCTTTAGATGCTATGAACTTCTTAGGGATATGGATGACATGAACAAATCTAGGTCATGAGCTTAAGGCTCTAGATGTTATTAACAACTCTGGATTATGGATGACATGAATGACTCCATGTCATGAGCTTAGACCTTTAGATTCTATGAAAAACTAAAGGTTGTGGTTGACATGAAAGACTCCAATTTGTGAGGTCAAGGCTCTAGATGTTATGCATAACTTTAGGTTGTAGATGAAATGAAAGACTCTAACTCGTGAGCTTAGGACTCTATATGATGTTAACAACTCATGGTTGTAATTGACATGAATGACTCTGGGTCATGAGCTAAGGCCTCTCATTGCTATTAAGAACTCAAGGCTACAGATACATGAACAATTCTGGGTTATGAGCTCAAGTCTCTAGATTCTATGAACAACTCAAGGTTGTTGTTGACATAAAAGACTCTGAGATGTGAGTGCAATGCTCTACATGTAACGAACAACTCAGGGTTGTGATTGACATGAATGACTATGGGTCGTGAGCTCAAGGCTTAATGTTCTATGAAAAATTCAGGGTTGTGGATGACATGAGCAACTCCAGGTTGTGAACTCAGGGCTTTAGATGCTATTAACAACTCAAGGTTGTGGATGCCATGAATGACTTTAGGTCATGAGCTTAGGCCTCTAGATTCTATGAACAACTAAGGGATGGTGTTGACACGAATGACTTTGATTTGTGAGCTTAAGGCTCTAAATTCTATACATAACTTAAGGTTGTCGATGACATGAAAGATTCAGGGTTGTGAGATTAGGGCTCTACATGTTATACACAAGTCTGGGCTATTGATGACATGAAAAAGTCCAGGTTGTGAGCTTAGGGTTCTTGATGCCATAGACAACTCAAGGTTGTGGATGACATGAATGACTCTAGGTCATGAGCTTAGGGCTCTAGATGCTATGAATAGCTCAAGGCTACACATGAAATGCACTATTCTGAGTCGTGATCCTAAGGCTTTGGATGCTATGAATAGCTCAAAGTTAAGGATTATATGAATGACTTGGTATCCCATGAGCATACTCATCTAGATGCTATAAACCGCTCAAGGTGTGGATGATATAATGATTCTGTGTTATGAGCTCAAGCCTTTAGATGCTATGAACTACTCAAGGCTATGGAAGACATAACTAACTTTCAGTCATGAGCTCAAGGTTCTAGATGTTATGAACAACTTAGGGCTGTAATGGACATGAACAACTTCGGGTCTTTAGCGTAGGGATGTAGATGATATTAAAATCATAGAGTTGTGGATGACATGATTAACTCTGGGTCATGAGCTTAGGCCTCTAGATTCTATGAACAATTGAGGATTCTAGTTGACATGAAAGACTCTAAGTCAAGTGATCAAGGCTTTAGATGCTATGCATAACTTAAGGTTGTAGGTTACATGAAGGACTCCTGGTCTGAAGGCTCTAGATTCTATACACAGGTATGGGCTTTCGATGACATGAAAGACTTTAGGTCGAAAGCTCATGGCTTTAGATGCTATAAACAACTTAGGGTTGTGGTTGACATAAATGACTTTAAGTTGTGAGCTAAAGGCTTAAGATACTATGAACAATTAAGATTTATGGATGATATGATTGAGTTGGGATCCCGTGAGCTTAAGCTTCTAGGTGTTATAAACCGCTAAGGGTTATGGATGATTTGAATGATTCTGCATCATGGGCTTAAGCCCTTAGATTCTATGAACTCCTTAGTGTTATGGATTAAATGAACAACTATAGGTCACGTGCTCAGGGCTTTAGATGCTATTGACAACTCAGGGTTGGGAATAACATGAATGAATTTAGGTCATAAGCTTAAGCCTCTAGATTTTATGAATAGCTCAAGGTTGTGGTTGACATGAATGACTCCAAGTCATGAGCATAGGGCTCTAGATGCTATGCACAACTTAAGGTGGTCAATGACATGAAAGACTTTACGTTGTGAGCTTAGAGCTTTAGATGCTATGAATAACTTAGGGTTGTTCATGACGTGATCAACTCTATATCGCGAGCTCAGGGCTCTAGATACTATGAACAACTCAGGATTATGGTTGATGTGAACGATTCCAATTCACGAGCTCAAGGCTCTAGATGCTATGAACAACTCAGGGCTATGGATAACATGAGCTACTCTAGGTTGTGAGCTTAGATCTTTGGATGCAATGAACAAATCAGATATGATATTAATGGATTAGGATCCCATAAGCTCAATCCCTAGATGCGATGAATCACTTAGGATGATTCTACTTCCTAAGCTCAAGCCTCTAGAGGCTATAAACTGCTCAGGGCTATAGAAGACATGAACAACTTAGAGTTGTGATCTCAAGGATCTAGATGCTATGAAAAGCTCAAGGTTGTGCCTGACATGAACATGTCTAGGTCGTGGGCTCAAGACACTAAATGTTCTCAATAACTCAAGGCTATGGATGACATGACCAACTTCGGGTTATAAGCTCAAAGCATTAGATATTATGAACAACTCAAGGTAGTAGTTGACATGAAAGACTCTAGGTCCTGAGCTCAAGGCTCTAGAAGGTATGAACAACTCAGGATTGTGAATGATATGAACCACTTGGGATCCCGTGACCTTAGGCCTGTAGATGCTATCAACAACTCTAGGTTGTAGATTATTTGAACGATTCTATGTCATGAGTGTAAGCCACTAAATGATATGAACTACTCAGGGTTGTTGAAGATGTGAATGACTTTAGGTCGTGAGCTCAGGGATCTAGATGCTATGAATATCTCAAGGTGGTAATTAACATGAACGACTTCAGGTAGTGAGCTGAAGGCTCTAAATGCTACTAACAAGTTAGGATTATGGATAGAATGAACGACTCTGGGTCATGGGCTCAGTCCTCTAGATTCTATGAATAGATCAAGCCTATGGTTGACATCAAAGACTCCTAATTGTAAGCTTAGGGCTCTAGAAGTTGTGCACAACTTAAGGTTATCAGAGACAAGAAAGACTCTGAGTTGTGAACTGAGGGCTCTAGATGTTATACATAGGTTAGGGTTGTCGATGTCATGAAAGACTCTAGGTCAAGAGTTTAAGGCTCTAGATACTATGAATAGCTCAAGGTTGTGGTTGACATGAACAAATCTGGATCGTGAGCTTAAGGCTTTAGATACTATGAACAACTCTAGGTTATGGATGACAGGAGCTACTCTTAGTCATGAGACTAAAGTTCTAGATGCTAAAAAGAGCTCAAAGTTGTGGATAATATGAACAACTCAAGATCCCATGAGCTTAAGTCTTTAGACGCTATGAACTACTCAGGGTTGTGGATGATATGAATGATTCTGCATCATGAGCTGAAGCTTCTAAATGATATTAAATACTAAGTGATTCATGCCCAATTGGTGTCTCAGCTGATTCATGTCCAACTGGTGCTCCTTGGATGAGGGAGTAATCAACAAAATTTATAACCTATTACACCATATACTAGGGTAGCAAAGAAAAAGCTACTATAATATAGCGGCTCTAGGATCGTTCACTGGGAAGGATTAGCAAATTACCAATGATACC
>JAJJMF010028715.1:107936-137394 GCA_022058775.1 Vitis hybrid cultivar | reverse complement strand
AGGTTCACTGGGGTGGTTCCTCATGCAAAAGACATAGCTCCGGTCAGATGGTTCATTTCCTCGCGTTAGAGATTCAACATATAGTCAATTCTCTAACCGGTGTTGTATAGATACATCCTTTAATTAGATTTCAACTTTAATTCTCTCACTGATACAACTTGCAATGGTTCAAGCCTCTCACTAAGCCTTAACCATTCAAGGTGATCTTTAACCTTGGACTTCCCTTCTCAAGCTCGCAAGAGATAACTAATGGATGTCTCCTTGGAGTCCAAAAGCTTACCAAGTGTTGGCAATTCCAGAAAATCCTACCTTAAAGTCACCTCCCAGAGGCTCGCAAGGGGTAAACTAGTGCATCTCCTTGGTTGGAGATCACTTGCCTTACCAAGTGTTGGCCCAGGTGACTCTACGGTGTTTTAAGTTAACTAAAAACATAGAAATCACTAAAGGATTTCACTTCCTCTTCATTAATGGCTGAAACCACAAAGCTTTACATTCTTGCACTTGGAACCTTCCCCTGCAACCTTAGCTCCAAGGAACTAAAGGTTTAGTTACTCATTCTCTGGGGAAAATTCCTCAGAGAGTGCATAACTTAGTAAGAAATAAAAAATACAAAGTGAGAAGTTAAGGCAAAACAAAGGATCTGAACTTTACTTGCTTTTCCAAAACTTTACAAAAGGTCTCCTCCTTGAGAACAGGCTCTCGAGGGGTTTATATATGAACATAATACAAAACTAATTATTACATGGATATTTACTCTTTTTACTAACTTAAAAGCTAAGGAATCTTGTAATTGGAGGCTTACAAGGAGAATTTTGGGATTTAGACAACAAAAATCTGATGGAAAATATCTCCCAATGTCGGTAGCAAATATCGGGACGCACTAAGGACCATTTCGCAAGAGAAAATGATGTCTGCGATATTTCGCAGACACATAAAAAAGGCTGCGAAATCACTTCGCAGCAAAAGGTTATTCTCGCAGGGCTGCGAAGTTGGCTTTCATCTTGAGGTTCTCAGCTTCCAATTTGTCGTATATATCGAGCAACTTCAGGAGGAAATCCACCACACTGTACAAAAAGGCTACGAAATCACTTCGCAACAAAAGGGTGATTTCGCAACACTTTTGCAAAATGCTTTCTTCAGCTTAGAGTGATTGACTTGCAGTGGCTGTAACTTCTTCGTTTCAACTCTAAATTGCCTACCGTTTGAAGCATTGGATTGTTGACTTCCTGAGCTTTGAAATGACATATAGCATGAATCAATTGGACTTTAGAAAGTGCTCCAAAAGTGGCTGACACGACTGTCATCAAGAATATGCTTCATGGCAGATTCTCTTTACTTCTTCTCCTTGCATTCCGGATTTGCTTATGGCAAAGGACTTCAAAGCTTCGGTTCTTCATGTTTCTGAGCTTCCAATTGCTTTGCCCAAGATTCCATATAACTCTCCTCAATCTCGGATTGCTTTGGTGATCAAAAGGCTATCAAAACACCAAAACTTAACATAATTTGATTAGAATTGATTGCAAGGGTCCTTAACATGTTAATTGGGTTAAAAGGAAATAACTACTATTCAAAAGTGTTTGAAAGAGTTTATTACAAGCTATCAAAGAGCACTTTTTGAGTAGTAATCACTCATGATCTCAGGGCTCTAGATTTTATGAAAAGTTTAGTGCTATAGAGGACATGAAAGATTTCGAGTCATGGGCTTAAGGGTCTAAATGTTGTGAATAGCTTAGGGTTGTTGATGACACGAACAACTTTGGGTCATGTGCTTAGGGATCTAGAAGCTATGAACAACTTAAGGCTATAGATAATATGTTCCACTCCGAGTCATGAGCTCAAGGCTATGGATGCTTTCAATAGCTAAGCATTGTGAATTACATGAATGACTTGATATCCCATGAGCTAAGGCCTCTAGATGCTATGAGCAGCTTAGGGGTGTGGATGATATGAATAATTCCGCATCATGAGCTTAAGGTGGTGGATGACATGATTGACTCTGATTTATGAGCTCATGACTCAAGATATTATGCACAACTCAAGGTTGTGGTTGATATGAATAACTTCAGGTCGTGAGCTCAAGGCTTTGGATGCTATAAGCAGCTCAGAGTTGTAAATGATATGAACGACTCAGGATCCCATGAGCTTAGGCCACAAAATACTATGAACAAGTTAAAGCTATGGATAATATGAACGATTCTTGGTCATGAGCTTATGGCTCTAATTTCTAGAATAGCTCAGGGCAATGGATAACATAATGATTCCAGGTTGTGAACTCACAACTCTAGATCCTATGAATAGCCCAAGGCTTATGATGACATGAATGACTTTGGGTCGTGGGCTTAGGGGTCTAAAAGCTATCAATAGCTCAGGGCTATTGATGACATGAACAAATCTAAGTCATGTGCTTAAGGCTCCAAATGCTATGAACAACTCAAGCCTATGGATGATATATGCCACTCCAGGTTGTGAGCTCAAGGGTATGAATGCTTTAAACAACTCAACATTGTGGATGATATGAACGACTAGGGATCCTATGAGCTCAAGCCTCTAAATGCTATGAGCAACTCGGGGCTATGGATGATATGAATGACTGTGTCATAAGCTTGGTGTTGTGGATAACATGAATGAATCTGGGTCATGAGCTCATGGCTTAAGATACTATGAACACCTCAAGGTTATGGTTGACATGAACAACTTTAGGTCATGAACTTAGGGCTTTAAATGTTATGAGTAGTTCTAAGTTGTGGATGATATGAACGACTCAGGATCCCATGAGCTCAAGGTTTAAGATACTATGAATAGCTCAAGGCTATGGATGACATGAGAAACTTTGGGTCGTGAGCACAGGGTTCTAAATGCTATGAACAACTATGGGTTATGGTTGACATGAATGACTCTGGGTCATGATCTCAGGGCTTCAAATGCTAAGAACAACTCAGGGTTGTTGATAACATGGGCTACTCTAGGTCATGAGCTCATGGCTTTGAATCCTATGAACAACGTTGGGCTATGGTTGACATGAATGACTATGGGTCGTGAGCTTAGGGCTCAAGATGTTGTTAACAACTTTGGGTTATAGTTCACATGAACGACTCTAGGTCGTGAGCTCAGGGCTCTAGATGCTATGAGTAACTCAAGATTGTGGATGACATAAAAATCTCTAGGTCTTGAGCTCAAGCCTCTAGATGTTATGAACTACTCAAGGCTGTGGATGACAGGAGTGACTCCGGGTCATGAGCTGATGGCTCTGGATGCTATGAACTGCTCTAGGCTATGAATGACATGAAAAACTTCGAATCTTGAGCTTAGGGCTTTGGACGCTATGAACAACTAAGGGCTATCAAAGACATTAGGCACTCTATGTCATGAGCTCAGGGCTTTGGACGCAATTGACAGCTCTAGGTTATGGTTCACATGAATGACTCTAGTTCATGAGCTTAGGTGTCTAGATACTATGTACAACTCAAGGATGTCAATGACATGAAAGACTCTAAGTCATGAGCTTAAGGCTCTAGATGCTATGAATAGCTTAGGGTCGTGGGAAACATAAATGACTCAGGGTCGTGAGCTTAAGATGCTATATACTATGAACAACTCAAGGTTGTGGTTGATATGAATCACTTCGAGTCATCATCTCAAGGCTTTAGATCCTATGAACAACTTAGGGATATGGATGACATGTGTTATTTTGGGTCACCAGCTCAGGTTTCTAGATACTACACATAGCTTAAGGCTATGGTTGACATGAACAACTCTGGTTCATGAGTTTAAAGCCTAAGATGCTATGAAAAGCTCAAGGTTATTGATGACTAGAGCAACATTGGATCGTAAGCTCAGGGCTCTAGATGTTATGAACAACTCTTGGCTATAATTGACTTGAATGACTTAGGGTCGTGAGATCATGACTCTAGATGCTATGAACAGCTCAGGGCTTTTGATGACATGAAAGAATCCAGGTCATAAGCTTAGGGCTCTAAATTATATGAACAACTTAAGGTTGTGGATATCAAGAACTTCTCAAGGTTATGGTTGACATGAGCAACTTTAGGTTGTGATCTCAAGGCTTTAGATGCTATGCATAGCTCAGGATAGTTGAAGACATAAGCTACTCTAGGTCGTGAGCTCAGGGCTTTAGATGTTATGAACAGGTTTGGGCAAACGTTGACATGAACAACTTCAAGTTGTGTGCTTAGGGCTCTTGATGCTATGACTAGCTCAAGGTTGTCGATGACATGAAAGAATTCATGTCGTGAGCTTAAGGCTCAAGATGCTATGAAGAGCTCAGGGTTGTGGATGGTATCAACTACTTTGAATGTTGAGCTCAAGGTTCTAGATGCTATGAACAACTCTACATTGTGGATGACATGAGCTACTCTAGGTCAGGATCTCAAGGCTTTAGATGCTACAAACAGCTGTTATGAACAACTCTAATCTTTAGCTTACATGAACAACTCTGGGTCGGGAGCTCAAGGCTCTGGGTGCTATTAACACCTTACTATTGTGGATGACATGAGCTACTATGGGTTGTGAGCTCAGGGCTCTAGATGCTATGAACAACTCTAGGCTTTGGTAGACATGAACGAATCTAGATCATGAGCTTTAGCTTCTTAATGCTATGAACAGTTCAGGATTGTTGATGACATGAAATACTATAGGTTGTGAGCTCAAGGCTCTTGATGTTATGAACAAATCAAGGCTATGGATGACATGATCTACTCTGGATTGTGAGCTCAAGGCTCTAAATGATATGAACAGCTCGGGCCTGTGGATCACATTAGCTACAATGGATCGTGAGCTCAAGGCTCTAGATGCTACGAATAACTCTAGTCTATGCTTGACTTGAATGACTCTATGTCGTGAGCTTAGGTCTCTAGATGCTATGAACCATTCCGGGTTATGGATAACATGGGCTACTCTAGGTCATGAGCTCAAGGCTCTAGCTGTTATGAACAACTCTAGGCTGTGCCTGGCATGAACAACTATGGGTCGTGAGCTCAAGGCTCCAAATGCTATTAACAACTCACAATTGTAGATGACATGAGCTACTATAGGTTGTGAGCTTAGGGCTCTAGATGTTATGAACAACTCTAGGCTTTGATAGATATGAACGACTCCTGATTGTGAGCTTAGGCCTCTTGGTGCTATGAACATCTCAGGGTTGTTAATGACATGAAAGACTATAGTTTGTGAGCTAAGAGCTCTTGATGTTTTGAACAACTCAAGGTCGTTGATGACATGATCTACTCTGGGTTATGAGCTCAAGGATTTAGATGCTATGAATAGCATGGGGTTGTGGATCACATTAGCTACTTTGGGTCATGAGCTCTAAGCTCTAGATGCTACGAACAACTCTGGGTTGTGCTTGACTTAAGCAACTCCTGGTTGTGAGCTCTAGGCTTTAGATGTTATGAACAACTTAGGGTTGTCGATGACATGAAAGACTTTGGGTCGTGAGCTTAGGTTTCTAGAAGTTATGAAAAGCTTAAGGTTTTGGATGACATGAATGACTCGGGGTCATGAACAAAGAACTATAGATATATGAACATCTCAGGGTTGTGGTTGACATGGAAAACCTTGGGTCGTGAGCTAAGGGATTTAGATGCTTTGAATAATTCATGGTTGTCAATGACATGAGCCAATCTGAGTCATGAACTTAAGGCTCTAGATGCTATGAAAAGCTTAAGATGGCCAAAGACATGAAAGACTCTTAGTCATCAGCTTAAGCCCCTAGATTTTGTGATTATCTCAAAGTTGTGGAAAACATGAACAACCCTAGGTCCTGAGCTCGAAGTTCTAGATGTTATGAACAACTCTAGGTCATGGGCTTAGGGCTCTTGATGCTATGAACCACTCAGGGTTGTCGATGACATGAAAGGCAATGGGTCATGAACTATGGGCACGTGATACTATGAACAACTCAAGGTTATGGTTGACATGAACGAATCTTGGTCGTAAGCTCAAGACACTAGTTGCTATGAATAGTTGAGGACTCTTGATAACATGGGCTACTCTAGGTCATGAGCTCAAGGCTCTAAATGCTATGAACAACATTGGGCAGTGATTGACATGAACAACTCCGGCTCATGATCTCAAGGCTTTAGATATTATGAACAACTTTATGTTATGGTTGACATGATTGAGTCTAAGTCATGAGCTTTGGGCTAAATATTCTATGAACAACTCAGAGTTGTGGATGACAGGAACAACTCTAGGTCATGAGCGTAAGGCCCTAGATACAATGAACAACTCTAGGCTATCGTTGGCATCAAAGACTCTGAGGTTTGAGGTAATGGCTCTAGATGCTATGAACAACTCAAAGTAATGGATGACATTAGCAACTCTAGGTCTTTAGCTCAGGACTTTAAATGTTATGAACAACTCTAGGTTGTGGTTGACATGAATGACTTCGAGTTGTGAGCTCTAGGCTCTTGATGCTATTAATAGCTCGGGGTTGTCGAATACATAAGGTACTCTAGGTCATGAGCTTATGGCTCTAAATGCTATGAATAGCTTCGAGTTATGGTTGACATGAATGACTTCGAGTCATGAGCTCAAGGCTCTTGATGCTATGAATAATTTGGAGCTGTCAATGACATGAAAGACTACGAGTCATGGGCTCAGCGCTATAGATACTATCAACAACTGAGGCTTATAGTGGAAATGAACGACTCTTAATCGTGAGCTCAAGGCTCTAGTTGCTATGAATAACTAAGGGTTATGGATAACATGGGACACTCTTGGTTATGTGCTTAGGGCTTTAAATGCTATGAACAATGTTGGGATGTGGTTGACATGAATGACTCTATGTCATGAGCTCAGGGTTCTAGATGTTATAAGAAGCTCAGAGTTGTGGATGAGATAAACGACTCTAGCTCGTGGGCTTAGGGCCCTAGATGCAATGAACAACTCTACGTTGTGCTTGGCATGAAAGACTCTGAGTTATGAGGCATGGCTCTAGATACTATGAACAACATAGGGCTATAGATGACATTAACCCTCTAAGTCTTGAGCTCAGGTCTCTAAATGTTATGAATAGCTCTGGGTTGTGGTTGAAATGAATGACTCTGAGTGGTGAGCTTAGGCTCAAGATGCTATTAATAGCTGAGGGTTGCGGAATACATAAGGTACTCAAAGTCGTGAGCTCAAGGCTCTAAATGCTATGAACAAATTTGGGCTATTGTTTAGATGAACGACTTCGGGTCGTGAGCCCAAGGCTCTTGATGCTATGAACAACTTAGAGTTGTTAATGACATGAAAGACTACGGGTCATGAGCTCAACGCTATAGATACTATGAACAACTCAGGGTTATGGTTGACATGAATGAGTGTGATTGTGAGCTCAAGGCTCTAGTTACTATGAACAGCTAAGGGTTGTAGATAACATAAGATACTCTTGGTTGTGAACTCAGGGCTCTAAATTCAATGAACAACATTAGGCTATGGTTGACATGAATGACTCTGTGTCATGAGCTCAACGCTTTAGATGCTATTGATTACTACTCAAAAAGTGTTATTTTATAGTTTGTAATTAACTCTTTTAAACACTTTTGGGTAGTAGTTATTACCTTTTAACTAAATTGACATGTTAAGGACCCTTGCAATCGTTTCTAATCAAATTATGTTAAGTTTTGGTGTTTTTGATAGCTTTTTTTATCACCAAAGCAATCTAAGATGAGGGAGAGCTCTGTATAATCCATGGCAAAGAAAATGGAAGCTCATTTATAGGAAGAATCCAAGCTTTAGAGATTTGTAGTCCTTTTCCAAAAGCCAAATCAAGAATGCAAGGAGGAAAAACAGAGAGAGGAATCTGACATGAAGAAATTCAAGAGGACAACAGCTATAAGACATATTTCAAGCACTTTATAGAGTCCATTTTATACATACTATAAGTCGTTTCGAAGCTTGGGAAGTCAGGAGTCCAACGCTTTAAACAATGTGCAAATCGGAGTTGAAATGAAGAAGTTATGGCCATTGGAAGACAACTGTGCCAAGCTAAAAGACAATTTCACAAGCTGCGAAATCACAAAAGTCAACTTGTGAAATCAAGGTCCAACTTGCGAAATGGACAATTCAACTTACGAAATTTTCACAAGTCATGTTTCAACTTGTGAAATCCACTTGTGTACTCCCAGATATTTGCGACCGACTCTTTTAGATTTTTTCTTCAGATATTTGTTGTTTAAATCCCTATTTTTTCCTTGTAATCCACCAATCATAGGATTCCTCGGTTAGAAAGTAAGAAGGAAGGGTGAATAACCTTCTATATAATCATTTGTAATTTTTCTTTTAAAGATATCTCGGGAGTTTTTTTCTCAGAGACCAACTTCTGTATAGTTTTGAAGAAAGTAATACACAGAGCTTTGCTCTGCCTTACCTACTCATTTTGATTGTATTTTTCTCACTAGCCAAACAAACTCTGAGGATGTTTTCTTAAAGGATGAGTGGCTAGGCTTTTTTTTTCTTGGAGTGAAGGAAATTGGGTAAGGTTCCATATGCGAAAATTGAAAGTTTTGTTGTTTCAATTTTTAATGAAGAAAAAGTGTGACCCGTTAATGGTTTTTATCTTTTTAGTTAACTTAAAATGCCTTAAAATCACCTGGGCCAACACTTGGTAAGGCAAGTGGACTCCGTCCATTGAGTTACACTAGTTTATCTCTTACGAGCCTTTGGGAGGTGGTTTAAAGGTAGGATTTTCTAGAATAGCCAACACTTGGTAAGCTTTTGGACTCTAAGGAGATATCCATTAGTTATCTCCTGCGAGCTTTTGACAAGTAATCCAAGGTTAAGGATCACCTTGAATGGCCAATACTAGGTGAGAGGTATGAACCATTATAAGATGATTCAGTGACAGGGAATTAGTGTTTGAATCCATAAAAGGGAAGCATCTGTACCACACCGGTTCGAGAAATAACTATATGTTAAATCCCCAATGCGAGGAAAAGATTCAAGTGACTGGAACTCTCTTTTTGTAATAGGAACCTGAGCCTAGTGATCTAAAAACTCCAAGAAACACTTTTCTTTGTAAGTAATTTCTATTATCTTATTATTGGTTTCACTTAAAAACCAATCTTTTCAAACATCTTTATGTTTTCTTTTGAAGCTAACAGTGAAAAGAAAAAGCACCAATTCAGCTTTGAATTAATATCAGTTGTAATTTGAAAACCCATCCCAATGAACGATCCTAGAGCCACTATGCTATGCTAGCTAAGGCTATCCTAGTACATGGTGAAATTGGTTTATAAATTTTGTTGATTACTCCCATCTAAGGACCGAAATCAAGGTACACCAATTGATTGAACACCAATCAACAGGACATACACCAGCTGGGCAATGAATCAGCTATAAACAACTCATAGTTGTGGATGCCATGAATGACTCTGGGTCATGGGCTCAGGGCCCTAGATGCAATGAACAGGTCTAGGATGTGGGTGGCTTGAAAGACTCTGAGTTGTGAGCTCATGGTTCTAGATGATATGAACAACTCAGGGTTATGGATGACATTATCCACTCTAGATCTTGAGCTCAAGGCTCTAAATGCTATGAACAACTATGGGTTGTGATTGACATGAATGACTCTGAGTCATGAGCTCAGGCTCTAGATGCTATTAATAGCTCAGGGTTGTGGAAGACATGAGGTATTCTAAGTCGTGAGCTCTAGGCTCTAGATGCTATGAACATATTTGGGATATGGTTGAGAATGAAGGACTCTAGATCGTAAGCTCAGGGCTCTTAATGCTATGAACAACTTAGAGCTATCAATGACATGAAAGACTACGAGTCATGAGCTCAGCACTATAGATACTATGAGCAACTCAAGGTTATATGGTTGACATGAATGACTCTTGATCGTGAGCTCAAGGCTCTAGTTGCTATGAACAACTAAGGGTTGTGGATAACATGGGATACTTTTGGTTGTGAGCTTAGGGCACTAAATGCTATGAATAACATTGGGATGTGGTTTACATGAATGACTATGTGTCGTGAGTGATTCATGCCCAGTTGGTGTGCCAGCTGATTTATGTCCAGCTGGTGCTCCTTGAATGAGGGAGTAATCAACAAAATTTATAACCTATAACACCATATACTAGGGTAGCAAAGACAAAGCTACTATAGTATAGTGGCTCTAGGATCGTTCACTGGGAAGAATTAACAAGCTATCAATGATACCAATTCCAAGTGAATTGGTTTTGTTTCATTTTAAGGTTAGCTTAAGAAGTAAAACACAAACTTTGATGGGTAAAGGTTTAGACTTAAACTAACTATCATAACAGAAGTTTGGAATAATTTAGGAAGAAAAGCATTCCCTGGAGAGTTAGGTTCACTGGGGTGGTTCCTCATGCAAAAGACATAGCTCCGGTCAGATGGTTCATTTTCTCGCGTTAGAGATTCAACATATAGTCAATTCTCTAACCAGTGTTGTACAGAGACTCCTTCAATTAGATTTCACTTTAATTCTCTCACTGATGCAACTTGCAATGGTTCATGCCTCTCACGAGCACTTACCATTCAAGATGATCTTTAACCTTGGACTTCCCTTCACAAACTCGCAAGAGATAACTAATGGATGTCTCCTAGGAGTCCAAAAGCTTACCAAGTGTTGGTAATTCCAGAAAATCCTACCTTAAAGTCACCTCCCAGAGGCTCGCAATGGGTAAACTAGTGCATTTCCAAGGTTGGAAATCACTTGCCTTACCAAGTGTTGGCCCAGGTGACTCCAAGGTGTTTTAAGTTAACTAAAAACATTGAAATCACTAAAGGATTTCACTTCCTCTTCATTACTAGCTAAAACCACAAAGCTCTGCATTCTTGCACTTGGAACCTTCCCCGGCAACCTTATCTCCAAGGAACTAGAGGTTTAGTTACTCATTCTCTAGGGAAAACTCCTCAGAGAATTCATAACTTATAAATGAAATAAAATAAAAATACCAAGTGAGAAGGTAAGGCAGTAGAAAGAAAATAGACTTTACTTGCTTACCCAAACTTTTACAGAAGGAACTCCTCTCTGAGAACAGGCTCCCGAGAGGTATTTATAACAACATAATATAAAACTAATTGTTACATAGATATTTAGTCATTTTACTAACTTAAAAGCTAAGGAATCTTGTAATTGGTGGCTTACAAGGAGTATTTTGGGATTTAGACAACAAAAATCTAATGTAAAATATCTCCCAATGTCGGTAGCAAATATCTGGAGGCTTCAGGAACCATTTCGCAGGAGAAAAATGGTGTCTGCGAAATTTCGCACACACTCAAGAGGGCTGCGAAATAATTTCGCAACACCAAGCTATCTTCACAGGGCTGCGAAGCTGGCTTCCACCTTGAGGTTCCCAGCTTCCTTCTCGCGGCATAAATCGGGCATCGTCAGAAGGAGAAACATCCTACTGTTCAAAATTGTTGCGAAATCACTTCGCAACAAAAGGGTGATTTCGCAACACTTTGCAAAATGCTTCCTTCAACTCGGAGTGATTAGCTTGTAATGGCTGCAACTTCTTCGTTTCAACTCTGAATTGCACATCGTTTGAAGCATTGGATTGCTGACTTCCTGAGCTTTGATGGTATATAGTATACATCATTTGGACTTCAGAAAGTGCTCCAAAAGTGGCCACTATGACTGTCATCAAGAATAGGCTCTATGACAGATTCTCTTTGCTTTTTCTCCTTACAATCCAGATTTACACTTGTCAAATGGCTTCTAAGCTTTGCCCAAGATTCCTCATAAGTCTCCTCAGTCTTGACTTGCTTTGGTGATCAAAATACTAACAAAAACACCAAAACTTACACAAAGTGATTAAAATTGCTTTAAAGGATCCTTAACTTGCCAATTGAGTTAAAAGGCCTAAACTACTACTCAAAAGTGTTTAAAAGGATTAATTATAGGCTATCAAATAGCACTTTTTGAGTAGTAATCAGTGAGCTCTAGGCTCTAGATGCTATGAACAACTCAGAGTTGTGGATGATGTGAACAACTTTAGGTCGTGAGCTCAAGGCCCTAAATACAATGAACAACTCTAGGTTGTTGTTGTCATGAAAGACTCCGAGTTGTGAGCTATGACTTTAGATGCTATGAACAAACTGAAGGCTATAGATGACATCAGCCACTCTAAGTTGACATGAATGACTCTCAGTTGTGAGCTCAAGGCTCTAGATCTTATGAATAATTAAAGGTTGTAGATGACATGAACGACTTCGGGTCATGAGCTCAGGCCTCTAGATACTATGAACAACTCAAGGTTGTGGTTGACATGAAAAGTCCATCCCATGATCTTAAGGATCTATATGCTAAGAACAACTGTGGATGACATGAATGACTCTGAATTTTGCGCTCAAGCCTCTAGATACTATGACTAGCTCAAGATTGTGATTGATTTGAAAGACTTTGAGTCATCAACTCAAGGCTCTAGATGCTATAAAGAGATTAGGGTTAGGGGTGTAAATGAATAAGTCTAGGTTGTGAGCTAAGGGCTCTAAATCCTATTAAAAAGTTAAGGTTATGGATGACATGAACGACTCTAGGTCAGGAGCTCAGGCCTTTAGAGACTATGAATAGCTTAAGCCTATGGTTGACATGAAACACTAGTCATGAACTTTGGGCTTTAGATGCTATGCACAGGTGAAGGCTATGGTTGATATAACCGACTCCAGTTCATGTACTCAAGGTTTTAGATGCTATGAGTAACTTTGGGCTTTGCCAAAAATGAACGACTACAGGTCGCACGCTCGAGGCTTTAAATGCTATGAACAACTTAGGGCTATGGTTAACATTTACAACTCCTGGTAGTGAGCTCAAGGCTCTAGATGCTACAAACAACTCAGGGTTGTAAATGACATGAACGGCTCTAGCTCAAGATCTCAGGCCTCTAGATACTATGAATACCTTAAGGTTGTTATTAACATGAAAGACTCTAAGTCGTAAGCTAATGGCTCTAAATAATGAACAACTTAGGTTTGTCGTTGAAATGAATGACTCAGGGTCGTGAGCTTAGGGCTCTAGATCCTATGATTAATTTAGGGATGTGGATATCATGATCTACTATGGGTCATGAGCTTAGGCCTCTAGATATTATGAACAACTTAGTGTTGTGATTGACAAGAACGACACTAGGTCATGAGCTTAGGGCTCTAGATTCTATGAACAGCTTTAGGTTGTGGATGACATGAATGACTCTGGCTGATGAGCTCAAGCCTTTAGATACTATGAATAGCTCAGGGTTATTATTTACCTAAAAGAATCTAGGTCGTAAGCTCAAGGCTTTAATGTTTTAAATAGCTCAAGGTTGTTCTTAACATGAATAATTGCAGGTCGTGAGCTCAAGAATCTTGATGGTATCAATAATTCAAGGTTGTAGATGACATGAATGACATTGGGACATGAGCTTAGGCCTCTGAATACTATGAAGAGCTTAAGGTTATGGTTAACACAAACAAATCCAAGTCATGAGCTCAGAGCCCTATATTCTATTAACAACTCTGGGTTGTGGTTGACGTGAATGACTACAGGTCATGAGCTCAAGGCTTTAGATGCTATGAACAACTCAGGGCTATGGATGATATGAATGACTCCAAGTCGTGAGCTCTAGGATCCAGATGCTATGGATAGGTGAGGGTTGTAGATAATATGAATGACTAAAGATCTCGTGAGCTTAGGGCTCTAAATGCTATGAACAAATTAAGGTTGTAAAAGATATGGACGATTCTGGGTCGTGAGCTCAAAGCTCTAGATGTTATAAACAATTAAGGGTTGTGGATGATATGAACGACTCAAGGTTGTGGATGACATGAATAACTCTACGTTGTGAGCTTAAGGATCGAGATGCTATAAATAGCTCAGGACTGTGGATGATATGAACAACTTGGGGTATCATGAGCTCAAAGCTCTAGATGTTGTGAATAGCTTAGGCCTATAGATGACATGAACTACTTTGGGTCATGAGCTCAGGGCTATAAATGCTATGAAAAGTTTTAGGTTGTCGATGACATGAACAACTCCAAGTCATAAGCTCAAGCACTAGATGCTATGAACAATTGAGGGCTATGAATGGCATGACAACTCAAGGTCCTATGAGCTTAGGGCACTAAATTCAATGAACATCTCAAGGTTGTAGATGATATGGACTATTCTAGATCACATGAATGACTTGGGGTCCCTTGAGCTTAGGGCCCTAGATGCTATGTTCAGCTACATGCTGTGAATGATATGAACAATTTTAGGTTTTGAGCTCGAGGCTCTATATGCTACGAACACCTTAGTGGGTTGGATGACATGCATGACTCTGAGTCATGAGCTTAGGGATCTATATGTTATGAATAGTTGAGGGTTATGGATGACATGAACACTCAGGGTCCCATGAGCTCAAGGCTCTAGATGCTATGGACAACTTAGGGTTGTGGATGATATGAATGATTCTAGGTCATGAGTTGAGGCTTTAGATACTATGGAGAGCTCAAGGCTCTAGATGACATCAACACCTCCGAGTCATGACCTTAGGGCTCTAAATGCTATGAATAGATCAGGGTTATAAATGATATGAATGACTCAAGGTTCCATGAGCTCAAGGTTCTAAATGTTATAAATAGCTCAGGACTATAGATGATATGTACTATTCATTATAATAAGCTCATTACTTTAGAAGATATAAACAACTCAGGGTTTTGGATGACATGAAGGACTACGAGGCTATGATATTAAGGCTCTAAATGCTATGAACAATGATTACTACTCACAAAGTGCTATTTTATGGCCTGAAATTAACTCTTTTCACACACTTCTGAGTAGTAAATAATACCTTTTAACCCAATTGGCACATTAAGGACCTTTGCAAGTATACTAATCAATTTTTGGTAAGTTTTGGTGTTGTTAAATAGCTTTTTGATCATTAAAATGAGCCAAGAATGAGGGAGGACTTTGTTTTGTTCATGGAAAAGCCACTTGAAGCTCAAAACATGAAGAATCCAAGTCTTAGAAAGCTTCGAAGCCTTTGCCAAATCAATCAAGTGAGCAAGGATGAGAATAAGAGAAAGAATCTAACATCAACAATTTCACAACCCACCTTTCAGCCTTGCAAAATGGCCAAGAGGAGTGCATGTTGCAGGACAGAGAGCGAACAAAGCTGAAGGAATTTCGCAAGCCTTTTTTCCCCTTGCGAAATTTTCGTAAGCCCCTTTTTGCCTTGCAAAATTGGTGAATGTGAATTGCGAAAGGCTTGCAAAATTTTCGCAAGCTTGCGAAACCACAATTGAAGAAAAACAATTTCACAACCTAAATTTTGCCTTGCGAATTGCAAATTTTTCGCAACCTTGCAAAATTCCCCCTGTGTAATTTTCAGATATTTTCCTGCCGACTCCATTAGATTTTTATTTCAAGATATTTTGTGAAATTACCCATTCTCTCCTTGTAATCAGCTGAGGATATTTTTAGATATTGTAATTAGCTAAAGATCTTTTGTTTTTAGATATTTAGGATATTTTAGTGAGGGGTTGCAAATATCTCACTATATATGTATTAGAATATCTCCTTTTTAAAATATCTTAAGAGCTAGGAATCTCTAAAGCTTGGAAGAAATTCCAGAGAGATCACTTGTACATTCTTATTAGTAAGTAAAATGCAGAGCTTTGCTCTACCTTACTTTCTCATTTTGTCTTTTATTTTCTTTCTAGCCAAACACCCTCTGGGGACGTTTTCTCAGAGGATGAGTGGCTAGACTTTTTGTTTCTTAGAGTAAAGGAAGCTAGGTAAGGGATCCAGATACAAAAATGGGGGTTTTCCTTATTTCAGTTTAAATGAAAGGAGGTTGTGACTCGTTAATGGTTTTTATTTTTCTAGTTAACTTAAAATCCCTTAAAATCACCTGGGCCAACACTTGGTAAGCATTTGGACTCAGCTCATAGAGATCCATTAAGTTGTCTCTTTCGAGCCTCTGGGAGGTGGTTTAAAGGTAGGATAACTTAGAATAGCCAACACTTGGTAAGCTTTTGGACTCCCCGGAGACATCCATTAGTTATCTCTTGTGGACTTTTGAAATGTATTCCAAGGTTAAGGACCACCTTGAATGGCCAATACTAGGTGAGAGGTATGAACCACTGCAAGATGTGTCAGTGAGAGGTTTTAGGGTTGAAACCATTAATGGGAATCAACTATACCACATCGGTTCGGGAAATAACTATAGATTAAATCCCCAATTCGAGGAAAAGATCCAGAATCTTCCCTTTTTGTATAAGGGACCTGAACCTAGTAACCTGAAATTCCAAGAAACCTTTTCTTTGTAATTCATCATAGTTACTATTTTTTTGGTTAGCTTAAAACCAACCCTTTTCAACCAACGATTATGTTTTCTTTTAAAGCTAACTTGTAAAAGAAAAAACACCATTTTAGTATGTTAAACTAATATCATGTGTGATATGAAAACCCATCCCTGTGAATGATCCTAGATCCATGATGCTATGCTAGCTATGCTACCCTAGCATATGGTGAATTAGGTTTATAAATCTTGTTGATAACTCCTGTGTGAAGACTGAATCCAAGAAAACACCAATTGGGGACGAATCAAATGGCGTCGTTGTTGACGACGTCTCGAGTAGATTACTACTCAAAAAGTGTTATTTTATAGCCTGAAATTAACTCTTTTCACACACTTCTAAGTAGTATTTAATACCTTTTAACCCAATTGGCACATTAAGGACCTTTGCAAGTATACTAATCAATTTTTGGTGTTGTTAAATAGCTTTTTGATCATTAAAATGAGCTAAGAATGAGGGAGGACTTTGTTCCGTTCATGGAAAAGCCAATTGAAGCTCAAAACATGAAGAATCCAAGTCTTGGAAAGCTTCGAAGCCTTTTCCAAATCAATCAAGTGAACAAGGAAGAGAATCAGATAAAGAATCTAACATCCAACAATTTCGCAACCCACTTTTCAGCCTTGCGAAATGGCCAAGAGGAGTGCATGTTGTAAGACACAGAGCGAACAAAGCTGAAGAAATTTTTGCAAGCCCTTTTTCCCCTTGTGAAATTTTCGCAAGCCTTTTTTTGCCT
Source organism: Vitis hybrid cultivar (assembly GCA_022058775.1). Taxonomy (NCBI): domain Eukaryota; kingdom Viridiplantae; phylum Streptophyta; class Magnoliopsida; order Vitales; family Vitaceae; genus Vitis; species Vitis hybrid cultivar. The sequence goes on along the minus strand of JAJJMF010028715.1, from coordinate 120,368 downwards.
TACGAAAGTGGTGAATGTGAATTGCGAAATGCTTGCGAAACCACAATTGAAGAAAAACAATTTCACAACCCAATTTTTGCCTTCCGAAATTCCCCCTGTGTAATTTTCAAATATTTTCTTGCTGACTCCATTAGATTTTTTATTTCAAGATATTTTGTGAAATTACCCATTCTCTCCTTGTAATCAACTGAGGATATTTTTAGATATTGTAAATAGTTGAAGATTTTTTTTAAAAGATATTTAGGGTATTTTAGTGAGGGGTTGCAAATATCTCACTATATATGTCTTAGAATATCTCCTTTTTGGAATATCTCAAGAGCTAGGAATCTCTGAAGCTCGGAAGAAATTCCAGAGAGATCACTTGTACATTCTTATTAGTAAGTAAAATACAGAGCTTTCCTTTGCCTTACCTTCTCATTTTGTCTTTTATTTTCTTTCTAGCCAAACAACCTCTGAGGACGTTTTCTCAGAGGATGAATGGCTAGACTTTTTGTTTCTTAGAGTAAAGAAAGTTAGGTAAGGGATCCGAATACAAAAATGAGAGTTTTCCTTGTTTCAGTTTAAATGAAAGGAGGTTGTGACCCATTAATGATTTTTATTTTTCTAGTTAACTTAAAATCCCTTAAAATCACCTGGGCCAACACTTGGTAAGAATTTGGACTCAACTCATAGAGATCCATTAAGTTATCTCTTGTGAGCCTCTAGGAGGTGGTTTAAAGGTAGGATTACTTAGAATAGTCAACACTTGGTAAGCTTTTAGACTCCTCGAAGACATCCATTAGTTATCTCTTGCGAGCTTTTGAAAGGTATTCCAAGGTTAAGGACCACCTTCAATGGCCAATACCAGGTGAAAGATATGAACCATTGCAAGATGAGTCAGTGATAGGTTTTAGGGTTAAAACCATTAATGGGAATCAACTGTACTGATTACTACTCAAAAAGTACTATTTTATAGCTTGTAATTAACTCTTTTAAACACTTTTGAGTAATAGTTATTACCTTTTAACTCAATTGGCATGTTAAGGACCCTTACAACCATTTCTAATCAAATTGTGGTAAGTTTTGGTGTTTTTAGATAGCTTTTTTATCACCAAAGCAATCTAAGATTGAGGGAGAGCTCTAAATAATCCATGGCAAAGAAAATGGAAGCTCATTTACATGAAGAATCCAAGCTTTGGATCTTTGTAGTCCTTTTCCAAAAGCAAATCAAGAATGCAAAGAGGAAAACAGAGAGAGGAATCTAACACGAAGAAATCCAAGAGGATAGCAACTCTAGGACATATTTTGAGCACTTCATGGAGTCCATTTTATGCATACTATATGTCATTTCTAAGCTTGGGAAGTCAAGAGTCCAATGCTTTAAACGGTGCACAAATCAGAGCTGAAATGAAGAAGTTATGGCCATTGGAAGACAACCTCACCAAGTTGAAAGGCAATTTTGCAAGCTGCGAAATCACAAAGTGCTAGCTGCGAAATCAACCTTTTCTTATGAAATGGAGACTTTCAGCTTGCGAAATTTTCACAGCCCATGTTGCAAGCTGCGAAATCCACTTGAGTGTTGCCAGATATTTGTGACCGACTCTTTTAGATTTTTTCTTCGGATATTTGTTGTTTAAATCCCCATTTTATTCTTGTAACCCACCAATCATAGGATTACTTAGTTAAGAAGTAACAAGAAAGGGTGAATAACCTCCTATATATCATTTGTAATTTTCTTTACACAAGGATATCTCAGGAGCTTGTTCTCAGAGACCAACTTTTGTATAGTTTTGAAGAATGTAATACACAGAGCTTTGCTCTGCCTTACCAACTCATTTTGATTGTATTTTTCTCACTAGCCAAACAAGCTCTAAGGATGTTTCCTCATAGAATGAGTGGCTAGGCTTTTTGTCTCTTGGAGTTAAGGAAGCTGGGTAAGGTGCAGAATGCAAAAATTGCAAGTTTTGTTGTTTCAGCTTTTAATGAAGAGAAAGTGTGACCCGTTAATGGTTTCTATGTTTTTAGTTAACTTAAAACGCCTTAAAATCACCTAGGCCAACACTTGGTAAGGCAAGTGATCTCCGTCCATTGAGATACACTACTATATGTTAAATCCCTAATGCGAGGAAAAGATTCAAGTGACCGGAACTATCTTTTTGTAGTTGGAACCTCAGCCTAGTGATCCAAAAACTCCAAGAAACACTTTTCTTTATAAGTAATTTCAGTTACTATTTTTGGTTAGCTTAAAACCAATCATTTTTCAACCAAAGTTTATGTTTTCTTTTAAAGCTAACCTTGAAATGAAAAAGCACCAATTCAGCTTCGATTTAATATCAATTGTAATTTGAAAACCCATCCCAGTGAACGATCCTAGAGCCACTATGCTATGCTAGCTGAGGCTATCCTAGTACATGGTGAAATAGGTTATAAATTTTGTTGATTACTCCCATCCGAGGACCGAAATCAAGGTACACCAGTTGATTGGTCACCAATCAACAGGACATACACCAGCTAGGCACGAAATCAAATGGCGTCATTGCCAGGGATGGTGCCAACTTTACAGTGATATCACTGATTCGACTCATGGTAGCTTAGCTTTAAAGGCGTATCAACAAAATTTATACCTTGAATACTATTACTAAAGTAGCCAAGCTACTATAGCATAGTGGTTCTAGGATCGTTCACTGGGAAGGGTTTTCGCAAACACAAGTGATATTCAAATTAGGAAAATAGGTGATTTTCTTATGGATGTTAGCTTTAAAAGAAGATGTAAATGTTTTAGAAAGATTTAAACTAATCTAAGCTAACATTAAAGACTAAAATGAAAGGGTGTAAAAACAAGTTTCTCAAAGATAGGATAGCTATGCTCTGGCTCTTATGCAAATTGGAAATCTCAGGATAGACTCCTCGCGTTGGGGTTGCAACTATGGTGATGCTTGCTTCCCGAACCGATATGGATTTAGCAAATCAAGTTTTAATCCTTTAAAATGGCAAAACAGATGGTAGTGAATTTCATCAATGGTTATTCACCTTAAACTTCCTTTGAATGGCTCGTAAGAGATAACTAATGGTCTAAAGCCAAAAGCTTACCAAATATTAGCAACTCAAAGTCATTCCAGGTGATAAACTCACCTTTCAATGGCCATTGAAATTGGTTCTAACGGATTAATGCAAAACTTGGAATTGAAAACCTCACCTTCCAATAGCTCGTAGGAGATAACTAATGGATAGAAATCCAAAAGCTTATCAAGTATTGGCCGTTGGAAGTTGTCCAAAGGAAATAAAAACCAAACTTTGCATTAATGAACCTTTAATGAAAAACGACTACCTTACCTTCCGGGTGCGAGAAATTTCCATGGGATTGCATCCAAGCCATCACATAACATCCATACTCTGAGAAACTAAAAGTTTTAGCCAATCATCCTTTGAGGAAAAACCCTCAGAGGCTGTTTGGCTACTAAGAAAATAGAAACGGGAGAGAACCGGAGAAGAGAAAAAAAAAGAACTTTATATATTTCTATATCTATATATCAATTTTTGTTACAACGGATGCAAGGGGATATAAATAGAGAAGTTTTTCCAACCTTCCTAGCTAATAAATCTTATGATTGGTGGATTACAAGGAGAAGAATGGAAATTTATACAAAAATATCCAAAAGAAAAGATGTCGTGTGGAGTCGGCAGAAACAGGGGAAAATTCGCACCACGCAAGGGGGTGTGCGAATTTGGAAGGTGTTGTGCGAAATTTTCGCACAAGCCTGGAGCAGTTGTCTTCCGAAGGCCATATCTTCCTCATTTCAGCTCCAAATCGTACACGGTTTGAAGCGTTGGATTCTTGACTTCCTGAGCTTTGAAATGGTATATAGCATGTAGAAAATGGACTTCGGGAAGTGCTCCAAAAGTGCCAAAGAAGACTGCAGCTTCTGTCCTCTGTTTTCCTCTTTGCTTCTTTTTTGCTTCTCTTTGCTTCTCTTCTTTTGTTGGCTTGCTTTGATGTAGCTAAAAGCTTGCTTTAACTTGTCCACGTAGCTCCTCCATCATTTGGCATGCTTGAATTGATTCATAAGCTGATATAAACATGTAAACTTGCCACAAAATGGTTAAAACCAATTACTAAGGACCTTAATGAATTAATTGGGTTAAATGAATATGATTACTACTCAAAGGTGCTTAAAACCATTATAATTAGGTCTACAAAATAGCACTTTTTGGTAGTAATCAATCACCTTTCCAGAGTACTTGTGATTTTCATCACAAGTTTGGTGATTTTTCTTTCATTTTACTAAATTTTTTTAATTGTTTCTTCTACTTGTTCATATTTTAGCATATCTTTTAATTTAGTTTTAGTTAATCTTAGTCTTTTTGTAGTTTTGTTTTCTTTTGTTTTCTTCTCTTTCTTTGTTTTTGTTACAATTGATACTAGTTGTGTATGCCAAATTGGATACGAGACAGTGGAGGAAGGATTGTGCAACTTCAAACACCTCATAAAAAGGAGTTGGAATTGAGCTTGAACATCATGGAAGCTACACCTGAAGATCAGCATAGTCACCATGGTCACCAGGGCAATCCCAGTGCATTCAGATCAATAAGGGACCACATGCATCCACCTCGTATGAGTTCACCATCATGTATAGTGCCCCCTACAGAGCAACTAGTAATTAGACTGCATATTGTTCCACTTCTACCTACTTTCCATAGGATGGAAAGTGAGAATCCCTATGCACATATCAAGGAATTTGAAGATGTTTGTAATACATTCCAAGTGGGAGGAGCTTCGATCGACTTGATGAGGCTAAAGCTATTTCCTTTTACTTTGAAGGATAAGGCTAAGATTTGGCTTAATTCTTTAAGGCCTAGGAGTATCTGAACTTGGATTGATTTGCAAACTGAATTCCTCAAGAAAATTTTCCCTACTCATAGGACAAATGACTTGAAAAGGCAAATTTCAAACTTCTCAGCTAAAAAGAATGAGAAATTCTATCAGTGTTGGTAGAGATACATGGAAGCCATCAATGCTTGTCCTCATCATGGTTTTCATACATGGCTATTGGTAAGTTACTTTTATGACAGAATGTCTTCCTCAATGAAGCAACTCCTTGAGACTATGTGTGGACGAGATTTCATGAGTAAGAATTCGGATGAAGCCATGGACTTCTTGAGTTATGTGGCTGAAGTTTCAAGGGGATGGGATGAACTGAACAAAGGAGAAGTGGGGAAGAAAAAGTCTCAACCAAATGCCTTTAATGCTAAGGCTGGGATGTACACCTTGAATGAAGATAATTATATGAAAGCAAAGGTTGCAGCTATGACAAGAAGTTGGAGGAGCTAGAATTGAAAAAGATACATGAAGTGCAAGCTGTTGCTGAGACACTAGTGCAAGTCAAGCCATGTCCTATTTGTCAATCTTATGAGCACTTGGTGGAGGAGTGCCCTACAATTCTAGCTGATAGGGAAATGTTTGGAGATCAAGCAAATGTCATGGGATAATTCAAGCCCAACAACAATGCTTCATACGGTAATACTTACAACCCAAATTGGAGGAACCATCCAAATTTCTCCTAGAAGCCAAGAGCACCTCAGTATACATAGCCAGCTCAACCATCTCAACAAGCTTTAAATCTTGAACAAGCAATAGTGAATCTAAGCAAGGGCGTGGGAAATTTTGTTGGAGATCAGAAATCTATCAATGCTCAACTCAGTCAAAGAATTGACAGTGTAGAGAATACATTGAATAAAAGGATGGATGGAATGCAAAATGATTTATCTCAGAATATAGATAATTTCCAATACTCAATTTCAAGGCTCACTAACCTTAATACAGTGCAAGAAAATGGGAGATTCCTTCTCAACCTCACCAAAATCCCAAGGGTATCGATGAAGTGGAAACTCATGAAGGGGGGTCTTCATAGGTGAGAGATGTCAAAGCCTTGATCACTCTAAGGAGTGGTAAAAAGGTTGAGTCACCAACACCCAAGCCGCATGTTGAGAAAGAGGAAGAAGAAGAAGAGACAGAGAAGAGGGAGGAAATCAAAGGAAAGAAGAAAGATAGCAGTGAAAGGGAAGAGGACCATGATTCAACAGTGAAAGCAACTCCGGAGAAAGTACTTATCAAGAGAGATGTGATGAAGAAACACACACCTCCACCTTTTCCTCAAGCTTTGCATGGGAAAAAGGGAATAAGAAATGCATAAAAAATTCTTGAAGTATTGAGACAGGTGAAGGTCAACATCCCATTGCTAGATATGATTAAACAAGTTCCAACTTATGCAAAATTCCTAAAGGACTTGTGTACTATCAAAAGAGGGTTGAATGTGAATAAGAAAGCCTTCTTGACTAAGCAAGTAAGTGCTATCATACAGGGAAAGTCTCCATTGAAGTACAAAGATTCGGGTTGCCCTACCATTTCAGTCATGATTGGAGGAACTGTAGTGGAGAAAGCTTTGTTAGACTTGGGAGCAAGTGTGAATTTGCTACCATACTCTGTCTACAAGCAATTGGGACTTGGTGAATTGAAGCCAACATCAATCACTCTATCTCTAGCAGATAGATCAATGAAAATTCCAAGGGGGATAATTGAAGATGTCTTAGTTCAAGTTCATAATTTCTACTATCCAGTAGACTTTGTTGTTCTTGATACGAACCCCATTGTCAAGGAAACTAATCATGTTCCTATCATCCTTGGAAGGCCATTCCTTGCTACATCAAATGCAATTATAAATTATAGGAGTGGACTTATGCAACTCACGTTTGGCAACATGACATTGGAGCTCAATATCTTCTATATGTCCAAAAAGCTAATTACTCTAGAAGAAGAAGAAGGTCCAGAAGAGGTGTGCATTATTGACACTCTAGTGGAGGAGCATTGTAATAAAAAAATGTAAGACAAGTTGAATGAAAGTCTTGGGGATCTTGAAGACGGGTTGCCTGAACCCTCAGATTTGCTTCCTGCTCTACAAGGTTGGAGGAGGAGAGAAGAAATTCTACCTTTGTTCAATAAAGAGGAGGCACAAGAAGCTGCTAAGGAGGAGACCCCAAAGCTCAATCTGAAGCCCTTGCCCACGGAGTTGAAATATACATACCTAGAGGAGAATAAAAAGTGCCCTGTTGTTATATCTTCATCTCTTACTACTCCTCAAGAGATGTGTCTACTTGAAGTTCTCAAGAGGTGTAAGAAAGCAATAGGATGGCAAATATTTGACTTGAAAGGCATCAGTCCTTTGGTCTGTACACATCATATATACATGGAAGAAGAAGCTAAACCAATTCTTTAACCTCAAAGAAGATTGAATCCTCATATGCATGAGGTGGTGTGAGCTGAGGTTCTTAAGTTACTTCAAGCAGGTATGATCTACCCCATATCAGATAGCCCATGGGTGAGTCCTACTCAAGTGGTACCAAAGAAGTCAGGGATCACAGTGGTGCAACATGAAAAGGGAGAAGAAGTTGCTACACGCCTCACTTCAGGTTGGAGGGTGTGTATTGATTATAAAAAATTGAATGTTGTGACAAGGAAGGATCATTTTCCATTGCCATTTATTGATCAAGTGTTGGAGAGAGTCTCAGACCATCCTTTTTATTGTTTCTTGGAAGGCTACTCCAGGTATTTTCAAATAGAAATCGATGTTGAAGATCAGGAGAAGACCACTTTCACATGTCCATTTGGAACATATGCCTATAGAAGAATGCCTTTTGGTTTATGCAATGCACGTGCAACATTCCAACGATGTATGTTAAGTATCTTCAATGATATGGTGGAGTGAATTATGGAGGTTTTCATGGATGACATCACCATATATGGAAGTACATTTGAGGAATGCTTAGTTAACTTAGAAGCGGTTCTGAACAGATGCATTGAAAAAGACTTGGTGCTCAACTAGGAGAAATGCCATTTTATGGTACAGCAAGAAATTATCCTTGGCCACATCATCTTTGAGAAAGGCATTGAAGTTGATAAAGCAAAGGTGGAACTTATTGTTAAATTGCCATCCCCAACAACTGTAAAAGGAGTAAGGCAATTCCTTGGCCATGTAGGGTTCTACAGGAGGTTTATAAAAGATTTCTCTAAGCTTTCAAAGCCTCTTTGTGAACTATTGGCTAAGGATACTAAATTTGTATGGGATGAGAGATGTCAAAGGAGTTTTGAGCAACTGAAGCAATTCTTGACAACCGCTCCAATAGTGAGGGCTCCTAACTAGCAACTACCCTTTGAAGTGATGTGTGATGCCAGTGACTTTGCTATAAGAGTTGTTCTTGGCCAAAGAGAAGATGAAAAGCCCTATGTGATCTACTATGCAAGCAAGACATTGAACGAAGCGCAAAGGAACTACACAACCATAGAGAAATAATTGTTAGCTATAGTGTTTGCCTTGGACAAATTTTGTGCTTACCTAGTAGGGTCTTTCATCATCATTTTCATTGACCATTCAACCTTGAAGTATTTATTGACAAAGCAAGATGCAAAAGCAAGGTTGATTAGATGGATTCTCTTACTACAAGAGTTCAATCTCCAAATCAGAGATAAGAAAGGAGTGGAGAATATGGTAGCTGACCACCTTTCAAGGTTAGCTATAGCACATAATTCCCATGTTTTACCTATTAATGATGACTTTCCAGAGGAATCACTTATGTTGTTAGAAAATACTCCTTGGTATGTTCATATTGCTAACTACCTAGTTACTGGTGAAGTTTCAAGTGACTGGAAAGCACAAGATAAGAAGCACTTCTTTGCAAAGATTCATGCCTACTATTAGGAAGAACCTTTTCTTTTCAAGTATTATGTAAATCAAATAATAAGGAAGTGTGTCCCTGAAGAAAAACAACAAGGAATCCTCAGTCATTGCCATGAGAGTGCATGTGGAGGCCACTTTACCTCTCAGAAAACAGCCAAGAAGGTGTTGCAATCAGGTTTTAGTTGGCCATCACTCTTCAAGGATGCCCACACCATGTGTAGGAGCTATGATAGATGCCAAAGGCTTGGGAAGCTGACATGAAGAAATCAAATGCCTATGAACCCCATTCTAATAGTTGATCTCTTTGATGTTTGGGGCATTGACTTCATGGGAGCTTTCCCAATGTCTTTTGGTAACTCTTACATTTTGGTGGGGGTAGACTATGTTTCTAAATGGGTTGATCCAATTCCATGTAAACACAATGATCACAGAGTTGTTCTCAAGTTTCTCAAAGAGAACATGTTCTCAAGATTTGGGGTACCCAAGGCCATAATCAGTGATGGGGGTACTCATTTTTGCAACAAACCTTTTGAAACCCTTTTAGCCAAGTATGGGGTGAAGCATAAGGTAGCTACACCTTATCATCCTCAGACTTCCGGACAAGTTGAGTTAGCAAACAGGGAAATCAAGAATATATTGATGAAGGTGGTGAACATGAGCAGAAGAGAATGGTCTGTTAAGCTCCATGATTCACTATGGGCATATAAAACCGCTTACAAAACTATTCTTGGCATGTCTCCTTATCACCTAGTCTATGGTAAAGCATGCCATCTCCATGTGGAAGTTGAATATAAGGCTTGGTGGGCAATCAAGAAGGTAAACATGGACTTGACCAGAGCCGAGGCAAAGAGGTGCTTAGACCTTAATGAGATGGAGGAATTAAGAAATGATGCCTACATCAATTCCAAAGTTGAAAAACAGAGGATGAAGAGGTGGCATGATCAGTTAATCTCCAACAAAGAATTCCGGAAGGGACAAAGAGTCTTACTTTATGACTCTAGACTTCATATCTTTCCTGGAAAGCTAAAGTCAAGGTGGATAGGCCCTTTCATTATTCACCAAGTGCATCTCAATGGAGTGGTGGAACTACTAAATTCCAACAACATAGACACTTTTAAAGTCAATGGCCACCATCTCAAACCATTCATGGAGCCATTCAATCAAGACAAGAAGGAAGTCAACCTCCTTGAGCCACAGAAATCCTGACCAAAAAGGGGTTAGATGAACTTGGTCTTGCCAAAGTCCATGTTTTTGTTTTAATTTTGTTAATTTAAAAGCTTTATTAATTGTTTTAATTTTGATCTTAGTTTTGATTTATGTTATTTTGATATAACTTAGGCTTTTTGAATGATCAAAATCAGAAGGAATTTCAAAAGAAGTGAAGGGAAGCCACAGGGAACCAAAGAAGCACAAAAACAGAGGAATTTGTTTTCCTGCGAAAATTTCACAGCCAAAAGAGTCACCCTGCGAAAAGAGGCTTCCCCTGTGAAAAATTTTTGCAGCCAAAAGAACCATCCTACGAAATTGGGGTTATGCTGCGAAAAGAGGGTCCCCCTGCAAAACAATTTCGCAGCCACAAGCCCCCCCTTGCGAAACCACCCTTAGGCACACGTGTGCCATTTCGTAGCCCAAAAGCCCATTTCACAACTGTGAAATGAGCTACAACACCCTCCAAAGCAAGATTTCGCAGCCACAAGCCTCTCCCTGTGAAATTTTCCGCAGCTGCGAAATGAGCTACGAACCCCCTGTGAAATTCCCCTTTTGCTGTGAAATCCCTATTTGGTTGCAAAATGACCCTTCTCCTGCGAAAATCCCAACCGTCAATTCAACACCTATTTAAGCTTCTAAATTCCCAAGTTTCATTTCGCACAGCTGTTTTGACCTGTGAAAAGCCCTTTCAAGTGCAAAACTGAACCAAATTAGAGGGTCATCTCCAAGAGAAGTCCAGAGGACATCCATCTGAAGCATAGCACCCCACGCACCTTCGCCCACCTTCTGAAGCCTCTTCACTTCAGCCATGGCCAAAACAAGACGAGCCAAGACCCCATCTCCATCAGCCCGAAGCACTACACTGAGAGCCTCACCTATGCGAGACTCCATGGCTGAACCTCCACAGCCACCCACCATTCTACTTTCCGAAGATGGAGCGTTGTCTAGTCCTCCTCAACGTATATATCAAACCAGGAGACCAGCCACTACACCAGGGGCAAGCTCCTCACGTCCCAAGAAGTCAGCTAGTCGCCTTCCTGCAAAGAAAGCCAGAGTCTCAGCTCCAGTAGAGCCATCAGAGCCTCCATTAGAGCCTCAGCCGCCTACTACAGAGTCTCAGATTCCTTCTGGGATGACTCCGGAGGTGGTTATCAGGCGACCTATGGTTACTCAGCCACCCATAGAGGGTAATTTGGATTGTAGGGCTAGGCCATTCCACTCTGAGCTATGTTTTGATAGAGAGACTTTCAGACACCAGCCCAAGCTCAGAGATTCATTCCACTTACTTCAGAGGCACCATTTGGAGCACCTGATGACTCCAAGGGATTTATTCTATCCCCGAGTAGCATTAGACTTTTATCAGTCTATGACTACGCATCACATTCGGGATCCTACTGTCATGCACTTCACTATTGATGGACATCATCGTATCTTAGGAGCCAGACACATAGCAGAGGCCTTACACATTTCATATGAACTAGTGCGTCCAAAGGATTATAGAGTGTGGGCTCATCCTTCTCAGAGTGATATGGTTCATATATTGTTTAGGGGGACGTCCACACACTCGTATCTTTTGAGGAGGGAGCTTCCACCCAGCATATTTCTTCTTAATGCACTCCTACGCCACAATATATTTCCACTTCAACAAATGGTGCAGAGTAGGAGAGCCATACTGGAGGCCTTGTTCAGGATTTAAGAGGGTTTTTACTTTGGCCCTCATCATTTGATCATGATCGCTCTTCTTTACTTTGAAGAGAAGGTCCACAGAAAGAAGCTACTGAGAGCAGATGCGATTCCAATACTATTCCCGAGGTTGCTTTGTCAGATATTAGAGCACTTAGGCTATCATTCTGAGCCTCAGCTTGAGCATAGATGCATTTGCCAAGAGATATTCACTCTCAAAAAATGGACTAGTATGATGGCTTATGTTGCACAGCCAAGAGGCCTAGCTGGACCAGAGCATCCAGAGATACCACAGCCAGAGGAACCATGGCAGGCTGAGATACCTACGCAAATCATAGCACCTGCCATTACAGTGCCTTCTACAGGACCTACGCCTAAGGTCACTTCTTCTGTTCCTCCTACCACTCCCGGGACTCCGCCAGTTATACCAGCTACATCTGCGCCTCATCCATCTGAGTCTAGTATCGCAATATCTATTTTAGAGTTCAGAGGCCTATGTCATACATTGCAGACATTGACCCTCAGAGCGTTCTTGCCCAGCAGATGACAGTCGTACATGCACATCAGGATCAGCTTATCGCCACCCAGACCCAGCATACTGCCATCCTTAGGCAAATACAACAGCATTTGGGTATTCTATCGCCACCTGAGCATGATATGACTGTCCCATCAAAGCCTACAGATCCATCCCAAGACCCTCCTCTAGCAAAGCAGACTATGCCCCCTGAGGAGATGACTACAGTAGAGATCGAGACACCGATCCCGAGCACTCAGACTTCTATAGCCGAGCCACCGTCTCCACATGATCCTCCCATTACCTCCTGATCATTTA
>JAJJMF010028715.1:71196-107836 GCA_022058775.1 Vitis hybrid cultivar | reverse complement strand
TCATAATCCCATGTTTTTGATGTTTTATATACTGGGATTGGATGTATTACTTGTTCTTGGTTCATAGTGTACTTTCTTCAAGTAATACATATCCATCATTTTTTAGTATACTTGGCATAATATCATTTTATTTCCTCTACTCATAACTCTTTTGTTTTCTTTTTTTTGAAACATGTGGTTTCTCCTATACGACTCAGACTCCATGTCACGCAAGAGGTACCACTTCCTCCCTATATTTTCAATCGTTCTTGCCATATTGAGGGCAATGTTCAGCTTAGTTGGGGGGGGAGTTGAGGAAGGAAGTTTTTTTTATTAATGCTAAGTTATTTTGATAATTTAGTTGCTTTTTGCTTAATTTTTAAAATTTTTTAAAGTTTTTATTCTACTATCCATGATTATTAAGGAAAAATTCTCAAAATGAAATGGGAGAAATTGAATTTTTGTCTTTTTACTTGACTTAGAATTTGTATTATGCTTATTAAAGTTGATGAATTGTTGAAACTTCTATTGAATTCAACCTTATGTCTCCACTTTAAGCTATTCACACACTATGCACACTAGGTTCTGATTATAAGATGAAAAACTATTTCACCCCCTTGACTTAGGAAAATTTAGACTTGGTACTTTTGACGTCATTTAATAGTGTTAGGACACCTTATAAAAGGCCAATGAGCCTTTGAAAAAAAAAAAAAGAAAGATAGAAAAAAATGTTTTTACTTGCCTTGAAACCCGAGCAAGGTCTAAGGGGTATATGGTGAAAATCTTTAAAACCTGGTGCCCTAAGCCTTCATTGGTTGGGAGTCACCGACCTCAATGCTCGTTACAAGGGTGAATAGGTGGACATTAACATAGTGTAGGTGTTTGGGTATTAAAATTCATTCTCAAAAGTCCGGGGTAAAATCTGAGGAGTTACTGGTTGAAAGATCCTTAAAGCTTGATGCCCTAAACCTTAATTGGTTGGGAGTCATCGATGGACCCCCGTTACATGGACAATTTAGAAAATAATACCTTTAAGCCTTGTACTCCTACAATGAAAAAAAAAAAATATTGTGAAACAAGAGGTGCGTTCTTAGCCTATTGAAGTTTGTCAGTTTGCTGAGTGTTGAAAAAGAACTAGGTTGAGAGAGATTAGTTCAGCATACTATATTCGAAAACTAATAAGTAACACTTATATTTTTGTAGAAAAGTAAGGTTTGGACCTTTGGAAGTGGAAATTATTTTGAAGGTTAAATTTGCATTATGCTTTCTCTTCATGAATTGTGATTAGGCAAGTTATTTGATAACTCTTGTTGAAGTTTGGGTTTTATATCTTTAATGTTCCATGTGAGAGTTTGATCATCATGCCAGTTGACATTTTTTGAAGTGATCAGCATGATATTGTAAATTATAGTACTGTTTATTTTTCTTTTTCTCTCTTTCATTGTTAAGGGACTAGCAATATGTCAGTTAAGGAGAGTGATTACTACTCAAAAAGTGTTATTTTATAGCTTGTAATTAACTCTTTTAAACACTTTTGGGTAGTAGTTATTACCTTTTAACTCAATTGGCATGTTAAGGACCCTTACAATCGTTTCTAATTAAATTATGTTAAGTTTTGGTGTTTTTGATAGCTTTTTGATCATCAAAGCAATCTAAGATTGAGGGAGAGCTCTATATAATCCATGGCAAAGCAAATTGATTCGTTTGATCCAGTCGGGTCTTTTAATCAAAAACATTTATAAAACCTATGACCTCATACTAGCGTAGCAAAGCTACTATAGCATAGTGGCTCTAGGGTCGAACTCTGGGATGGGTTTTCATTCTACCAGTGATATACTCAAGATTAGAAATTGAATTTAATGATTTCCTTTATCAAAAACTTAAAGTTTAAAAGAAAATAAAATTTGTTTTGAAAGTGGTGTTTAAAACTAAACTAATATAGAACTAGGTAAAACTAGAAGAAAGAAAGTTTCCTGGAGCTAGAGGTTGCTAGGATCAAGTTCAAAATGCAAAGTGGGAAATTCCGGATTTTTCTTCTCGCATTGGGGACAACAACATAAAGGATGGTTGTTTCCCGAACCGGTATAGGTTTAACAATGAAGATTTAATCCATAAAAAGTCAATAGAAATGGTAGTCAAGTTCCATTAATGGCTTTAAACACTGTGGGTCTTCACCTTGAGCCACTTTCCAATGGCTCGTACATGATAACTAATGGACTGATGTGGATCTAGCAATAGACATCCACAGAGATCTGAAGCTTACCATGTATTGGCCATTCAAAGTGATTCTAAGGGATTTAAAGCAAAACTTTAGATTTAAAAGCCATTTATGAACTCCAACTACCTGTATTTAATGCACGAGAGTTTTCCACTTTAGCATCTGGACTTTTCACCTAGCTTCCTTTACTCCAAGAAACTAAAAGTTTAGCCTCTCATCCTCTAGGAAAACATCCTCAGAGGTTGTTTGGCTTCCAAGAAAAAGAAAATAGTAGAGAGAAAAGGAAAATGAGAGAGCTCTGTATTTCACTAAGTGTAAAACATAACATATGTTCCGAGAGATGATTTCCACCCCTCTTATAGTCTTTACAAAGCAAAGCCTGTGATTGGCTAGTTACAAGGATAAGAAAGGAATTTACATAAAAAAAATACAAAAGAAAAGATCTAAAGTGGAGTCGGCAGAACAGAGGAGAATTCGCACCACGCATGGTCTGGTGCGAATTTCGCACAAGCCTGGAGCAGTTGTCTTCCGAAGGCCATATCTTCCTCATTTCAGCTCCAAATTGTACACGGTTTGAAATGTTGGATTCTTGACTTCCTGAGCTTTGAAATGGTATATAGAATATAGAAAATAGACTTCGGTAAGTTCTCCAAAAGTGCGAAGGAAGACTGCAGCTGCTGTCCTCTGTTTTCTTCATTCTGTTTGTTTTTCCTCTTTGCTTCTCTCCTTTACTTGGCTTGTCTTAATGATCCAAAAAGCTGTCAAAACATTAAAACTAGCCACAAATATGATTAGAAGTCATTGCTAGGTCCTTAACATGCCAATTAGAATAAAGATGGAGAACTACTACACAAAAGTGCTTAAAACATAATGAATTAAAGGTGCAAAATAGCACTTTTTGGGTAGTAATCACTCCCCCCAACTGACACATTGCTAGTCCCTGAGCAATGAAGGAGAGAAAAATAAAGAAAAATAGATAATATAATATTTTATAAAATCATGCTGATCACTCCAAAAAATAATCAAGTGGCATGATTGGATCAAACTCTCACATGGCAAGTCAAGGATATAAAACTCAATCATCAACAAGAGTCATCAAATAACTTACCTATCACAACATACAAAGAGTGGGCATTATGCAAATTTGAGCATCAAAATAATTTCCACTCCCAAAGGACCAACTCTTAATCTTCCACAAAAATCTAAGTGTTAAGGTGCTTAGTTTCCAGTTATAGTATGTCAAACTACATTCTCCCCCCAACTAAGGTTTTTCTCCAACTTTAGCAACACTAAAGGTTTTTCTCCAACTTTAGCAACACTAACTCATATATAAAAGGCTAAGAACGCACCTCTTTTTCTTCTTCTCTTTTTTGTTATTTATTTTTTTATTTTATATATATATATATATATACTCCACCCATCCACCCATGTAACGAGCAGTGAGGTCGGTGACTCCCAACCAGTAAAGGCTTAGGGCACCAGGCTTTAAAGATTTTCACCATATACCCCTCGGACCTTGCTCGGGTTTCAAAGCAAGTGAAGCAAAATTTTTTCATAAGACACATTGGCCTTTTATAAGGTGTCCCAACACTAGTAGAATGAGGTCAATGGCACCAAGTCGAAAATTTCCTAAGTTTAGGGGGTGAGAAAGTTTTCCATCTTATAACTGGAATCTAATGTGTTCAGTGTGTGAAAAGATTAGAGTGGAAGACTTAAGATTGAAATCAAAAGGAGCTTCAACAATTTATCAACTTTAATAAGCATAATACAAACTCTGAGACTATGGCAATAAGATAAGAATTTAATTTCTCCCATTTGCTTTTGAGAATTTATCTTTGAGAAAACAAAGAGAGTTTGCAAAGATTTTGTTAGCAAAATAACTTAACCAAAAATTCAACAAATTACTTCCTCAACTCTCCCCCCAACTAGGATGAACATTGTCCTCAATGTTCCAAAAGCAAGTGATAATAAAAGAGAGGAAGTGATACCTCCTGATAGTAAGGGACTCTGAATAGACAAGAGAAACCACATGTTGCATAAGAAAAGAAAAATCATAAGAGTGATGATTAGAGGAAATAAAAAAGAATAGCTAAAATACACAAAAAGGAAGATGTCTATATAAACTGAGAGAGTATAATATACAAGATAAACAGGGAATACATCCAATCCCAGTATAAAAGTGGTCCAAAATATATAAGACATCCAAAAACATAGAATATAGATACAAAAAAGGAGAGGAGTGATCGTATGATCAAGTAGTAGGCTCCTCTGGTGGATAGGAGGGGTCCTCTGCTGGAACTGAGGAAGGTACCGCTACAGGTGGAGTTGGTGGCAAAAGACCGAGGTGTTGCTGAATCTCACAAAGAATGAGAGTCTGCTGGTCCTGCCGAAGCTGGAAGTGGTCCATCTGCTCCATAATAGCCGTTTGAGTAGTGGTCAGAGTCTGGAAAGAAGCGAGCAAGGCACGGTACTCTGCACCAGGGATAGTAATGGGCGGCTCTGAGGTAGGAGGAATAGCAGGTGGAGCATCAGACGATGCTGCCTCTGGTACAGGCTCCGAGGGAGCTGAAGTGGACGGAGCAGGAGAGACTTCCCTTGGCTCGGGAAGTTCTGGGGAATGTTGATGGAGCCATACCTGATTCCATTGGTCAAGAGAGAAGCTCTCTCGACAATGGCGGCGGGGCTCAGAATGAGGGTCTGCAGGAAAACCCATATGCGCCAAAACATGGCATAGCAGCCGAGGGAAAAGTAAAAGAATGGTGTCTGCCCTCGTAAGACGCCTCGTATGCACCTTCTCCTCAAAATAGAGGAGAGTGGCCATAATCAAATGATGGGGGCCAAAGTAGTAGCCCTCAGAGATACGGAATAATGCCTCTAGAATGGCCCCTCGCCTCTGCACTCTATGCTGAAGAGGAAAAAGATTGGCACGAAGCACCACATCAACTAGGAGCATCCTAGGGGGAAGCTTCCTCCTTATAATGATCCTCTGGGAAGATGTCCCTTGAGATAGGATACGAACCATGTCCCACTCAGAAAGTGGGACCCAACATCTAAATGCAGTGGGATCTGCTGGTGCATAAGGGATATGGAAAGCCTCGGTAATCTGTCTAGCCCCCAAAATACCCTGGCGTCCATCAATGGTAAAAAGTATCGAGGCTGGTACCGGGACGCCACGAGTAGTCATAGACTAGTAAAAGTCTAAAGCTACTCGAGGATAAAAGAACTGGGGGGGAGTCATAAAGGGTACAAGATGGTACCTCTCAAGTAGGCGGTATGAATCCCGCAACTCAGGCTGTTGTCGTAAAATAGAGTGATCAAAATATGCCTCGACATGAAATGCTCTCGATCGGCAATCGGAGTTGCCCTCAATGGGTGAGTTGGCTCTAAGGCGCCTGGTGGAAGGAGGCTGAGACTGTGAATCCTGAGGTGCTCTGGAGGACTCTCCTGGCTCTAAAGTCTTGGCCTTCTTTGTAGGAGGACTCCTAGGTGGAATCTGAGTAGGGGCCACAGGCATGGCAGATGCTCTCCTCGTATGGTATCTGCGCTGAGGGGCAGAATCAGGTAAATGTGGAGGTGCATCTAGTGGGGCCCGCACAGGGACAGCTCTCTAACTGCTCTGGGGAGTTGAGGCATATCCTCCTCGGGTCTTAGGCATGAGGAAGCGACGAAATGAGGCTCAGAGGCTTGGGATTGGGGAGGGTAGGGATGGAGAAGCTCAAAAATTCGCACAAGGGGGGTGTTGTGCGAAAATTTCGCACAAGGGAGGGTGTTGTGCGAAAATTTCGCACAAGACACTATTCATCCGCCCAAATGCAAAATTGTGGCTCCTTCAAATGGTGAAAATTCTTGGTTTTTGAGGGTGGGAAATGTTGGCTGAGGTAGGAAAGGGATTTTTCATGGTGGCTAGGCTTGGAAATTGGAGCTTTTCAAGAGGAAAATTTAGAATTTGGAAGCTCCTCTAGCCGGCGGGAATGGGTTTCTTATGAAGAAACCGTGGCTTGAATCCTTAGCTTGAGGTTTTGGTTTGGTAAAATCAAGGTTGGGATTGGTTTAGGGATGGATTTAAAGTGTTGAGTGAAGAATTGAAGGGTTTTTGATGGTGGAAGGAGGAGAAAGAGCTGAAAATGGAAGGTGTGGACTGTTGTGAATAGTGAAGGCCGCAGCTATGGAGTGAAGCTATGGGGATGGGCTGCCATGGTGGTGTTGAGGATGGGGGATGATGAAGGAGGGGAGCTTAAGGATGGAAATGGGTGATCGGAAGAGAGGTGTTGAAAGAATTGAAGAAGAAGAAGCTTAGAATTGAAAATGAGAAAATGGCTTTTAAAGAGGAAGTGCGAATTTCGCACAAGGTGATGGGTAGTGTGAAAATTTCACATTCCTGTGGTTCTCCAAGACAGAGAGCATGGTTTTGAAAATTGGTCACAAAAGCGAATTCGCACAAGGTTCGCATTCCTGTGATTTTCGCACTGAGGTTTTGGAAAGGGACCGAGAGCATGCTTTTGAAAATTTGTCACAAAAAAAAATTTGTACAAGGGGATGTGTTGTGCGAAAATTTCGCACAAGGGGAATGGGTGGTGCGAATTTTGCTATGTCTTGGCTTTTCTCCCTTGTTTTCCCTTGTTTTTACCTTGACTTCATTCTTCAAGCTTTCCTACCTACATGTTAACACAAAAAACCAATTCAAACCACATTAGAACGAAATTAAAGTCAAAAATAAAAATCAAAACATGCAAAAACACAAGAGAAACTAGATTAAACTAAAATTAATGCAAAAGGGAACAAAAAGAGGATGAAATTTTTAGTCTTTGAAGAGACTAAGTTCAACCATGAACTGAGTGTTTTTCATGTTGGAGGTGGATCAAGGAGGATGAATTCCTCCTTGTCTCGGGAAAATGATTCAATATAGGGCTTGAGACGATGCCCATTCACTTTGAAAGTTCGAGTGCTATTGAAGTTGAGTAGTTCCACTACTCCATTTGGTTGCACATCATGAATTACGAAAGGACCCATCCACCTTGATTTCAATTTTCCCAGAAAAAGATGAAGCTTAGAGTTATAAAGCAAGACTCTTTGTCCCTTGGCAAAATTCTTCTGATTTACCAACTGATCATGCCATTTCTTCAACCTCTCTTTTGCAATTTTTGAATTGAGGTAAGCATCATTCCTCATTTCCTCCAATTCATTCAAATCCAAACATCTCTTCAACCCGGCTCTTGTCAAATCCATGTTGAACTTCTTGATTGCCCACCATGCTTTATATTCAACCTCCACTGGAAGATGGCACGCTTTGCCATAAATAAGGCGATAAGGAGACATTCCAAAAATGGTCTTGTAAGCGGTCCTATACGCCTATAAGGAATCCAGGAGCTTAATAGACCAATCCTTCCTATTCATATTCACCACCTTCATCAATATATTCTTGATCTCCCGGTTGGCTAACTCAACTTGGCCACTTGTTTGAGGGTGATAAGGTGTAGCTACCTTATGCTTAACCCCATATTTGGCTAGAAGAGTCTCAAAAGGTTTATTGCAAAATTGGGTTCCTCCATCACTTATAATGGCCTTAGGCACTCCAAATCTTGCAAAGATGTTGTCCTTGAGGAATTTAAGAACCACCTTATGATCATTGCTCCTACATGGGATTGTTTCTACCCACTTAGAGACATAATCCACTCCCACTAAAATGTAGGAATGTCCAAATGACATTGGAAATGGTCCTATGAAGTCTATCCCCCAAACATCAAAGACATCCACTATCAAGATGGGGTTCAAGGGCATCATATTTCGGCGTGTTAGATTCCCAAGCCTTTGACACTAATCACATCCCTTGCACATAGAGTGGGCATCCTTGAAAAGAGAGGGCCACCAAAAACCTGATTGGATCACTTTCATAGCTGTTTTCTGGGAGGCAAAATGACCTCCACATGCACTATCATGACAATGGGATAGAATTCCTGATTGCTCTTGTTCAGGAACACATTTGCTTATGATTTGATCCCCACAATATTTGAAGAGAAAAGGCTCCTCCCAATAATAGGCATGGATCTTAGCAAAGAAATGCCTCTTGTCTTGGACACTCCACTCACTTGGAACTTCTCCAGTAACCAAGTAATTTGCAATGTGAGAATACCATGGAGTTACCTCTATTGACATGAGAGACTCCTCAGGGAAGTCATCATTGATAGGTAGACCATGTGAGTCATGTGCTATCACAAGTCTTGACAAGTGGTCAGCTACCACATTTTCTACTCCATTTTTATCCCGGATTTAGAGATTGAATTCTTGGAGCAAAAGGATCCATCTTATCAATATTGCCTTGGCATCTTGCTTGGTTAGCAAGTACTTCAAAGCGGAATGGTCATTGAACACCACTATAGAGGACCCTACCAAATAGGCACGAAACTTATCCAAGGCAAAAACTACTGCCAACAACTCCTTCTCAGTAGTTGTGTAGTTCCTTTGATCCTCGTTCAAAGTTTTGCTCGCATAATAAATCACATAGGGCTTTCCATATTCTCTTTGCCCCAAAACAGCCCCCACAGCAAGATCACTTGCATCACACATTACCTCAAAAAGTAATTTCCAATTTGGGGCTCTCACTATTGGTGCAGTTGTAAGGAATTGCTTCAGTTCCTCAAAACTCTTCTGACATTTCTCATCCCACACAAACTTGGCATCCTTTACCAAGAGTTCACAAAGAGGCTTTGAGATTTTTGAGAAATCCTTAATGAACCTCCTATAGAACCCGACATGTCTTAGGAATTGCCTAATTCCTTTAACATTTGTGGGAGGTGGCAACCTAACAATTAGCTCCACCTTTGCCTTATCTACCTCAATGCCATTCTTGGAGATTATATGTCCTAAGACAATTCCTTGTTGTACCATAAAATGACACTTCTCCCAATTTAGCACTAGGTCTTTCTCAATACATCTTTGGAGAACATCTTCTAAATGCAACAAACACTCCTCATAAGAACTTCCATATACAGTGATGTCATCCATGAAGACTTCCATGATGCGTTCCACCATATCACTGAAGATGCTTAGCATACATCTTTGGAAAGTTGCAGGAGCATTACATAAACCAAAGGCCATTCTCCTATACGCAAAAGTACCAAAGGGGCAAGTGAAGGTTGTCTTTTCTTGATCTTCCAAATCAATCTCTATTTGGAAGTACCCCGAGTAACCATCCAGAAAACAGTAGAAAGGATGTCTTGAGACTCTCTCAAGGACTTGGTCCATGAAAGGCAATGGGAAATGGTCCTTCCTAGTCACTGAATTCAACCTCATGTAGTCTATACACACCCTCCATCCTGAGGTAGGACGTGTAGAGACTTCCTCCCCTTTCTCATTCTGGATCACAGTAATTCCAAATTTCTTTGGGACTACTTGGGTGGGGCTCACCCACAAGCTATCTGAAATGGGATATATGATCCCTGCTTGAAGTAGCTTCAGAACTTCACCCCTCACCACCTCTTGCATGTGAGGATTCAACCTCCTCTGGGGCTGCCTCACTAGTTTTGCATCTTCCTCCATATAGATATGGTGGGTGCACACCAAAGGGCTAATCCCTTTCAAATCAGAAATTTGCCATCCAATGACTTTCTTGCATTTTCTGAGGACTCCCAAAAGACTAATCTCTTGATCACTAGTGAGAGTTGAAGAAACCACCACTGGACATTTCTCATCTTCCTCCAAATATGCATACTTCAAATCAATAGGAAGTGGCTTCAAAACCAGCTTTGGAGGGTCCTCCATAGCTGCTCCTTGTGAGTCCTCCTTATTGAACAGTGGTAAGATCTCTTCCCGTTTCCTCCAAGGAGACATGATGGCTAGCACATCAGAGGGTTCAGGTAACCCTTCTTCAAGCACTTCAAGGCTTTCATTCAAGCTCTCTTCTAAATTCTTGTCACAATGCTCTTCAACCAAGGTGTTGATCAAGCACACCTCCTCCAATCCTTCCTCCTCTTCTGGGTGAAGATGCCTCTTGCATAGGTGGAATATGTTTAATTCCAAGGTTATGTTTCCAAATGTGAGCTGCATCACCCCATTTCTACAATTGATGATGGCATTGGAGGTAGCCATGAAAGGTCTCCCAAGGATGATTGCCACGTAATTGGCTTCCTTAACAATGGGATCAGTATCAAGCACAACAAAATCCATGGGATAGTAGAATTTGTCCACTTGAACTAGAACATCCTCTATCACCCCCCTTGGGATTTTGACTGACCTATCAGCTAAGGAGAGAGTGATGGTTGTGGGCTTCAATCCTCTAAGTCCCAGTTGCTTGTACATAGAGTATGGGAGCAAATCCACACTTGCCCCCAAGTCTAGCAAAGCCTTCTCCACATGTGTCCCTCCAATGTTGACTGAAATGGTGGGACATCTAGGATCTTTATACTTAACTGGAGACTTACTCTAAATGATAGCACTTACTTGCTCAGTGAGGAATGCATTCTTTGTCACATGTAACCCTCTCTTGACTGTGCACAAGTCCTTTAAAAATTTTGCATATGTGGGGACTTGCTTGATCATATCAAGTAAGGGTATATTCACCTTCACTTGTCTCAAAACTTCAAGAATTTCTGATGAATTCTTGATTTCCTTCTTTCCATGTAAAGCTTGAGGAAAAGGGGGAGGCATATGTTTCTTCATCATATCCTCTTTAATCACTATCCTTGGCTCTTCTTCAATGCTTGATTTGGATGCACTTTTCTTCCCACTCTTCTCTTCTTGGTTATTGCTCTCTTTAACCAAGGTTCTCTTTGACATGAGTTCTTCATCTTGCCTCACCTTAGGCAAGGGTTGATCAAACTCCTTCCCACTCCTCAAGGTGATCACAGGTTTGACCTCCCTCAACTTTGAAGACTCCCCATCTTGGGTTTCAACTTCATGAACACCCTTGGGATTTTGGCTTGGTTGAGAGGGAAACTTTCCTTTCTCATTCACTGTGTTGAGGTTGGTAAGCCTAGAGATGGAGTATTGAATATTATCTATCTTCTGAGATATATCATTTTGCATCCCCTCCATTCTCTTAATTTGAGAACTCTCAACATTTTCAATCTTTTGGTGCAATTGGGAGTTGATTGCCTTTTGTTCACCCACAAAGTCACCCATGACTTTACTTAGGTTCACAATGGCTTGCTCCACTGAAGAGGTTTGTTGAGGTGCTTGGGTTTGGGCTTGTGGTTGGTATGGAGGTGGCCTTGGTTTCCAAGAAAAATTTGGATGGTTTCTCCAGCTTGAATTATAGGTGTTTCCATAAGGTGCATTATTGTTGGGCCTAAATTGCCCCACAACATTGGCTTGATCACCTAACATCTCCCTCATAATTGGGATGGTTGGGCACTCATCTACCACATGATCACATGATTGGCAAATGGTGCATGGCATGACATGGGCTTGTGTCTCGGAAATGGCTTGGATTTCATGCATTTTTTTCAACTCAAGTTCTTCCAACCTCCTTGCCATTGTTGCCACCTTAGCTTTCATGTCCATGTCCTCACTTAACATGTACATTCCACCCTTTGGATTTTGGGTTGGTTGAGAGGGAAACTTTCATTTTTCTCTTGAGTTGGGCTCATCCCATCCTCTTGACACCTTAGACACATAACTTAAAAAGTCCATGGCTTCTTCTGGATTCTTACTCATAAAATCTCCCCCACACATGGTTTTAAGAATTTGCTTCATGGAGGAAGACATCCCATCATAAAAATAGCTCACCAAGAGCCATGTATCAAAGCCATGATGAGGACAAGCATTGATGGCCTCCATATACCTTTCCCAACATTCATGGAACTTCTCATTTTCTTTTGCAGAAAAGTTTGAGATTTGTCTCTTCAACCCATTGGTCCTATGGGTGGGGAAAAATTTCTTCCAAAATTCGGCCTGAAGATCAACCCAATTCCTTATGCTCCTTGGCCTTAAAGAATTAAGCCATATTTTTGCCTTGTCCTTCAAAGTAAAAGGGAATAGCTTGAGTCTCATCAAGTCTATTGAAGCTCCTCCCTCTCTAAAAGTATTGCACACCTCCTCAAACTCCTTGATGTGGGCATATGGATTCTCACTCTCCATTCCATGGAAATTTGGTAGAAGGGGCACAATATGGGGCCTTATAATCAGCTGCTCAAGAGGAGGACGATGCATGAGGGTGCACTCATCCTTGGTGGGTGCATTCTATCCCTCATGGATAGATATGCATTTGGATTACCCCCTTGACCGTGTTGAGAATTCTGATCCTCTTGTAGAGGGTCCATGATGTTTACACAGATGTCCAACTCTGTGTCTTGAGGATTCTCAATCCTTACTAATCTTCCCTCTTGGTCCCGAATCCAATAGGGCATGCACAAGTTACAACTTACCTAAAAAACAAAACAAAGACAACAAAAAAAAAAAAAAGAAAACTAGAAAAAAGGTTAAAGTTAGAAAGAAAATGAAAATAAACTTAACAAAAGGAGAAAGAAAGGAAATGAAGTTAGTGAAAAAGGAATTCACCAAACTTGTGATGGAAATCACAAGTAGCCTCTAAAAGGTTGTATCACTGTATTGTGGCACCATCCCCAGCAACGGCGCCATTTTGATTCGTTTGATCCAGTCGGGTCTTTTAATCAAAAACATTTATAAAACCTATGACCTCATACTAGCGTAGCAAAGCTACTATAGCATAGTGGCTCTAGGGTCGAACTCTGGGATGAGTTTTCATTCTACTAGTGATATACTCAAGATAAGAAATTGAATTTAATGATTTCCTTTATCAAAAACTTAAAGTTTAAAAGAAAATAAAATTTGTTTTGAAAGTGGTGTTTAAAACTAAACTAATATAGAACTAGGTAAAAATAGAAGAAAGAAAGTTTCCCGGAGCTAGAGGTTGCTAGGATCAAGTTCAAAATGCAAAGTGGGAAATTTCGGATTTTTCTTCTCGCATTGGGGACAACAACATAAAGGATGGTTGTTTCCCGAACCGGTATAGGTTTAACAATGAAGATTTAATCCATAAAAAGTCAATAGAAATGGTAGTCAAGTTCCATTAATGGCTTTAGACACTGTGGGTCTTCACCTTGAGCGACTTTCCAATGGCTCGTACATGATAACTAATGAACTGATGTGGATCTAGCAATAAGCATCCACAGAGACCTGAAGCTTACCATGTATTGGCCATTCAAAGTGATTATAAGGGATTTAAAGCAAAACTTTAGATTTAAAAGCCATTTATGAACTCCAACTACCTGTATTTAATGCACGAGAGTTTTCCACTTTATCATCTGGACTTTTCACCTAGCTTCCTTTACTCTAAGAAACTAAAAGTTTAGCCTCTCATCCTCTAGGAAAACATCTTCAGAGGTTGTTTGGCTTCCAAGAAAAAGAAAATAGTAGAGAGAAAAGGAAAACGAGAGAGCTCTGTATTTCACTAAGTGTAAAACATAACATATGTTCCGAGAGATGATTTCCACCCCTCTTATAGTCTTTACAAAGCAAAGCCTATGATTGGCTAGTTACAAGGATAAGAAAGGAATTTACATAAAAAAAATACAAAAGAAAAGATCTAAAGTGTAGTCGGTAGAACAGAGGAGAATTCGCACCAGGCAAGGCCTGGTGCGAATTTCGCACAAGCAAGGGTGTTGTGCGAATTTCGCACAACCTGAAGGTGTTGTGTGAATTTCAAGGTGTTGTGCGAATTTCGCACAAGCCTGGAGGAGTTGTCTTCCGAATGCCATATCTTCCTCATTTCAGCTCCAAATTGTACACGGTTTGAAGCGTTAGATTCTTGACTTCCTGAGCTTTGAAATGGTATATGGCATGTAGAAAATGGACTTCAGGAAGTGCTCCAAAAGTGCGAAGGAAGACTGCAGCTGATGTCCTCTGTTTTCTTCATTCTGTTTCTTTTTCCTCTTTGCTTCTCTCCTTTACTTGGCTTGTCTTAATGATCCAAAAAGATGCCAAAACACTAAAAATAGCCACAAATATGATTAGAAGTCATTGCTAGGTCCTTAACATGCCAATTGGAATAAAGATGGAGAACTACTACACAAAAGTGCTTAAAACATAATGAATTAAAGGTGCAAAATAGCACTTTTTGGGTAGTAATCACAAATGGAAGCTTATTTACATGAATAATCCAAGCTTTGGAGCTTTGTAGTCCTTTTCCAAAAGCAAATCAAGAATGCAAGGAGGAAAACAGAGAGAGGAATCTAACATGAAGAAATCCAAGAGGACAGAAACTATAGGACATATTTCGAGCACTTCCTAGAGTTCATTTTATCCATACTATATGTCGTTTCGAAGCTCGGGAAGTCAGGAGTCTAACACTTCAAATGGTTCACAAATCAAAGCTGAAATGAAGAAGTTATAGCCATTGGAAGACAACCTCAGCAAGCTAAAAGACAATTTTTCAAGCTGCGAAATCACAAAGTGCTAGCTGCGAAATGGAGACTTTCAGCTTGCAAAATTTTCGCAGCCCATGTTGCAAGCTGTGAAATCCACTTGAGTGCTCCCAGATATTTACGACCAACTCTTTAAGATTTTTCTTCAAACATTTGTTGTTTAAATCCCCATTTTCTCCTTATAATCCACCAATCATAGGATTCCTTAGTTAGGAAGTAACAAGAAAGGGTGAATAACCTCCTATATATCATTTGTAACTTTCTTTACACAAGGATATCTCGGGAGCTTGTTCTCAGAGACCAACTTTTGTATAGTTTTGAAGAAAGTAATACATAGAGCTTTGCTCTGCCTTACCAACTCATTTTGATTGTATTTTTCTCACTAGCCAAACAAGCTCTAAGGATGTTTCCTCATAGAATGAGTGGCTAGGCTTTTTGTCTCTTGGAGTTAAGGAAGCTGGGTAAGGTGCCGAATGCAAAAATTGCAAGTTTTGTTGTTTCAGCTTTTAATGAAGAGAAAGTGTGACCCGTTAATGGTTTCTATGTTTTTAGTTAACTTAAAACGCCTTAAAATCACCTAGGCCAACACTTGGTAAGACAAGTGATCTCCGTCCATCGAGATACACTAGTTTATCTCTTGCGAGCCTTTGGGAGGTGGTTCAAAGGTAGGATTTTCTAGAATAGCCAACACTTGGTAAGCTTTTGGACTCCAAGGAGACATCCATTAGTTATCTCTTGCGAGCTTTTGAAGGGAAATCCAAGGTTAAGGATCACCTTCAATGGCAAATGCTAGGTGAGAGGCATGAGCCATTGCAAGATGAATCAGTGAGAGGGCTATAAAAGGGAAGCATCTGTACCACACCAGTTCAGGAAATAACTATATGTTAAATCCCCAATGCGAGGAAAAGATTCAAGTGACCGGAACTCTCTTTTTGTAGTTGGAACCTGAGCTTAGTGATCCAAAAACTCCAAGAAACACTTTTCTTTATAAGTAATTTCAGTTACTATTTTTGGTTAGCTTAAAACCAATCCTTTTTCAACCAAAGTTTATGTTTTCTTTTAAAGCTAACCTTGAAATGAAAAAACACCAATTCAGCTTCGAATTAATATCAATTGTAATTTGAAAACTCATCCTAGTGAACGATCCTAGAGCCACTATGCTATGCTAGCTAAGGCTATCCTAGTACATGGTGAAATAGGTTATAAATTTTGTTGATTACTCCCATCCGAGGACCGAAATCAAGGTACACCAGTTGATTGGTTACCAATCAACAGGACATACACCAGTTGGGCACGAAATCACATACCGGTTCAGGAAATAACTATAGGTTAAATCCCCAATTCAAGGAAAAGATCCGGAATCTTCCTTTTTGTATAAGGGACATGAACCTAGTAACCTGAAATTCCAAGTAACCTTTTCTTTGTAATTCATCATAGTTACTATTTTTTTGGTTAGCTTAAAACCAACCCTTTTCAACCAACGATTATGTTTTCTTTTAAAGCTAACTTGTAAAAGAAAAAACACCATTTTAGTATGTTAAACTAATATCATGTGTGATATGAAAACCCATCACTGTGAACGATCCTAGAGCCACTATGCTATGCTAGCTATGCTACCTTAGTATATGCTGAATTAGGTTTATAAATTTTGTTGATAACTCCCGTCTGAAGACTGAATCCAAGAGAACACTAATTGGGGATGAATCAAATGGCGCCATTGTCGGGGATGGTGCCACTTCACAGTGATATGACTTTTTCAAAACACTTGTGATCTTCATCACAAGTTTTATGACTTTTCTTTTCTTTTACTAACCCTTTGTATTTGCTTTCTTTTAATTGTTCTTGTTTTAGTTTGCCTTTTGATTTGTTTTTAGTTAACCTTAATCTTTTCCTAGATTTGTTTTCATTTTCTTTATTTTGTTTTTCCTGTTTTTCTTGTTTTTATTTAAGTTACTGCTAGTTGTGTATGCCATATTGGATATGAGACAGTGGGAGAAGACTTGTAAATATTGAAAATCCTCACGAGATGGAGTTGGAGTTGTGTTTGAATATCATGGAGGCTACACCTGAAGCTCAGCACAGTCAACACGCTCAAGAGGACAATCTTAATGCATTTCTATCTATGAGGGATCTCATGTACCCACCTCGTATGAGTGCACCGTCATGTATAGTGCCACCTATAGAGCAACTAGTGATTAGACCACATATTGTGCCACTTCTACCTACTTTTCATGGCATGGAAAGAGAGAATCCCTACGCCCATATCAAGGAATTTGAAGAAGTTTGTAATATGTTCCAAGAAGGAGGAGCCTCCATCGACTTGATGCGACTGAAGCTATTTCCTTTTACCTTAAAGGATAAGACCAAAAATTGGCTTAATTCTCTGAGGCCAAGGAGTATCCGAGCTTGGACGGATTTACAAGCTGAATTTCTTAAGAAATTTCTCCCGACTCATAGAACTAACGGCTTGGAAAGGAAAATTTCAAATTTCTCAGCTAAAGAAAATGAGAAATTCTATGAGTGTTGGGAAAGATACATGGAAGCAATCAACGTTTTTCCTCACCATGGCTTTGATACATGGCTATTGGTGAGTTATTTCTATGACGGAATGTCTTCCTCAATGAAGCAACTCTTGGAAACGATGTGTGGAGGAGACTTCATGGGTAAGAATCCAGAGGAAGCCATGAATTTCTTGAGTTATGTAGCTGAAGTTTCACGAGGATGGGATGAACCGAATGCCAGAGAAGTGGGAAAAATGAATTCTCAACCTAGTGTTTCAAATGCTAAGGCTAGGATGTATACGCTGAACGAAGATACTGATATGAAAGTAAAATTCGCAGCTATGGCAAGAAGATTGGAGGAGCTAGAAATTAAAAAGATACGCGAAGTGCAGGTTGTTGCTGAAACATCAGTGCAAGCCATCCCATGTTCAATTTGTCAATCTTTTGAGCACGTGGTGGCGGAGTGTCCTACAATTCCGGCTGTGAGAGAAATGTTCGGAGATCAAGCAAATGCT
The DNA here is from genome assembly GCA_022058775.1 of Vitis hybrid cultivar. NCBI lineage: Eukaryota > Viridiplantae > Streptophyta > Magnoliopsida > Vitales > Vitaceae > Vitis > Vitis hybrid cultivar. The sequence continues at coordinate 90,243 of JAJJMF010028715.1, read as the reverse complement.
ATTAGGCAATTTAAACCCAACAACAATGCTTCATATGGTAATACCTACAATGCAAATTTGAGGAACCATCCGAATTTCTCCTAGAAACCAAGGGCAACTTAGTACACATAACCCGGCCAAGCACCTCCGCAAGCATCAAATCTGGAACAAGCCATTGTGAATCGTAGCAAGGTAGTGGGAGATTTTGTTGGAGACCAAAAATCCATTAATGCTCAGCTCAGTCAAAGAATTGACAGTCTTGACAAAAAAATGGATGGAAGGCAAAATGATCTATATCAGAAGATAGATAATCTCCAGTACTCAATCTCCAGGCTTACCAACCTCAACACAATGCAAGAAAAGGGAATATTTCCTTCTCAACCTCATCAAAATCCAAAAGCTATCCATGAAGTGGAGGCTCAAGAAAGAGAATCTTCACAGATGAGGGAAGTTAAAGCGGTGATCACTCTAAGGAGTGGTAAAGAGGTTGATCTACCAACAACCAAGCCAGAGAATGAAACAGAGAGGGAAGCATAGGAAGACAAGAAGGAGGAATTTAAAGGAAAGAAACCAAGGAACAACACGAAGAAGGAAGACCATGATTTTACTATAAACGAAGAACTGGAGAGGACCATTGTCAAAGAAGATATGAGGAAGAACCACATGCCTCCACTTTTTCCCCAAACTTTACATGGGAAAAAGGGAATCAACAATGCATCATAAATTCTTGAAGTGTTGAGGCAAGTGAAAGTTAACATCCCTTTGCTAGATATGATTAAACAAGTTCTGACTTATGCAAAATTCCTGAAGGACTTATGCACTATAAAAATAGGGTTGAATGTAAGTAAGAAAGCCTTCTTGACTGAGCAAGTAAGTTCCATTATATAGTGCAAGTCCCCAATAAAATACAAAGATCTGGGCTGCCCTACCATCTCGGTGACGATTGGAGGGGTGCCTGTGGAAAGGGCTTTGTTGGACTTGGGGACAATTGTGAATTTGCTACCATACTCTATCTATGAGCAATTGGGATTGGGGGAGTTGAAACCAACATCAATCACTCTCTCTCTAGCAGATAGATCTGTGAAAATTCTAAGAGGCATAATTGAAGATCTCCTAGTCCAAATTGACAAATTCTACTACCTAGTGGATTTTGTTGTCTTGGATACGGATCCGAGTACAAAAGGAACCAATTGTGTCCCTATTATACTTGGAAGACCATTCCTAGCTACATCAAATGCCATTATCAATTTTAGAAATGGAATGATGCAACTCTCATTTGGCAATCTGACAATGGAACTCAACATCTTCTACTTATGCAAGAAACAATTCCATCCGGACGAAGAAGAAGGACCAGAAGAGGTGTGTATGATTGACAACCTAGTGGAAGAGTATTGTGATCAGAAAATGCTAGAAGAATTCAACGAGAGTCTTGGGGATCTTGATGAAGGGTCACCTGGACCCTTAGAATTGCTTGCTACTTTTTACCCTTTGAAGGGGCGGGAAGAAATTCTACCTCTATTCAATGGGGTGGAGATGCAAGAAGCTGATAAGGAGAAGTTCCCAAAGCTTATTCTGAAGCCATTACCCACTGAGTTGAAGTATGCATATCTGGAGGAGAACAAGTAGAGCCTGTTGTTATTTTTTCATCTCTTACCACTACTCACGAGGATTCTCTAGTTGAAGTCCTCAAGAGATGTAAGAAGGCGATAGGGTAGAAAATGTTTGATCTAAAGGGGATCAACCCTTTAATCTGTACTCATCATACATATATGGAAGAAGAATCTAAGCCAGTTCGTTAACCCCAAAGAAGATTGAACCCTCACTTGCAAGAGGTGGTGCTAGCTGAGGTGCTTAAGCTACTTCAGGTTGGTATTATTTACCCCATATCAAATAGCCCATGGGTGAGCCCTACGCAGGTTGTGCCAAAGAAATTTGGGATCACTATGGTGCAAAATGATAAGGGAGAGGAAGTTTCTACACGCCTCACTTCAGGTTGGAGGGTGTGTATTGACCATAGGAAGTTGAATACTGTGACAAGGAAGGACCACTTCTCGTTGCCGTTTATGGATCAAGTGCTTGAGAGAGTCTCAGACCATATTTTCTATTGCTTTTTAGATGGCTACTCTGGGTATTTTTCAAATTGAAATTTCTATTGAAGACCATGAGAAGACCACCTTTACATGCCCATTTGAAACTTATGCCTACAGAAGAATGCCTTTTGGCTTATGCAATGCACCCGCAACATTCCAAAGAAGCATGTTAAGCATTTTCAGTGATATGGTGGAGTGTATTATGGAAGTGTTTATGGACAATATCACCATATACGGAAGCACATTTGATGAATGCTTAACTAACTTGGAATATGTTCTGAGTCAATGCATTGAAAAGGACCTAGTGCTTAACTGGGAGAAATGCCATTTTATGGTACACCAAGGAATCGTCCTTGGACATATCATCTCCAAGAAAGGCATTGAGGTGGACAAAGCAAAGGTAAACCTTATTGTCAAGTTGTCGTCTCCTACTACAGTCAAAGGAGTAAGGCAATTCCTTGGCCATGCTGGGTTTTGCAGGAGGTTTATCAAAGATTTCTCTAAACTTGCCAAACCTCTATGTGAACTGTTGGTAAAGGATGCAAAATTCATATGGGATGATAGACGTTAACAAAGTTTTGAAGAATTGAAGCAATTTTTGACAATCACTCCAATAGTGAGGGCACCTAACTGGAAATTACCCTTTGAAGTGATGTGTGACGCCAGTGACTTTGCTATAGGAGTCATCCTTGGGCAAAGAGAACATGGAAAGCCCTACGTGATCTACTATGCAAGCAAAATGTTGAACAAGGAACAAAGAAACTACACAACCACAGAGAAAGAGTTGTTGGCTGTAGTTTTTGCCTTAGACAAATTTTGAGCTTACTTAGTGGGGTCTTTCATTGTGGTTTTCACTGACCACTCAGCTCTAAAATATCTCCTGACCAAGCAGGATGCAAAAGCGAGGTTGATCAAATGGATCCTACTGCTTCAAGAATTCAATCTTCAAATCAAAGACAAGAGAGGATTGGAAAATATGGTAGCCGATCATCTTTCAAGGTTGACCATCGCACATAATTCCCATTATTTGCCAATCAATGATGATTTTCTAGAGGAGTCACTCATGCTAACAAAAACTACTCCTTGGTATGCCCATATCGCTAACTATTTAGTTACCGAAGAATTGCCAATTGAGTGGAAAGCTCAAGACAAGAAGCACTTCTTTGCAAAAATTCATGCTTACTATTGGGATGAGCCATTCTTATTCAAATATTGTGCGGACCAGATAATACAGAAGTGTGTCCCTAAGCAAGAGCAATAGGGGATCCTCAGTCATTGCCACGAAAGCATATGTGAAGGCCACTTTGCTTCATAGAAGACAACTATAATAGTATTGCAATCGAGTTTCTATTGGCCCTCACTTTTTCAAGATGCCCACGCCATGTGCAGGAGTTGTGAAAGATGTGATTCGACTCATGGTAGCTTAGCTTTAAAGACGTATCAACAAAATTTATACCTTAGATACTATTACTAAAGTAGCCAAGCTACTATAGCATAGTGGTTCTAGGATCGTTCACTGGGAAGGGTTTTCGCAAACACTAGTGATATTCAAATTAGGAAAATAGGTGATTTTCTTATGGATGTTAGCTTTAAAAGAAGATGTAAATGTTTTAGAAAGATTTAAACTAATCTAAGCTAACATTAAAGACTAAAATGAAATGGTGTAAAAACAAGTTTCTCAAAGATAGGATAGCTGTTCTTATGCAAATTGGAAATCTCAAGATAGGCTCTTCGAGTTGGGGTTGCAACTATGGTGATGCTTGCTTCCTGAACCGGTATGGATTTAGCAAATCAAGTTTTAATCCTTTAAAATGGCAAAACAGATGGTAGTGAATTTCATCAATGGTTATTCACCTTAGACTTCCTTTGAATGGCTCGTAAGAGATAACTAATGGTCTAAATCCAAAAGCTTACCAAATATTGGCAACTCAAAGTCATTCCAAGTGATAAACTCACCTTTCAATGGCCATTGAAATGGGTTCTAACGGATTAATACAAAACTTGGAATTGAAAACCTCACCTTCCAATAGCTTGTAGGAGATAACTAATGGATAGAAATCCAAAAGCTTATCAAGTATTGGCCGTTGGAAGTTGTCCAAAGGAAATAAAAACCAAACTTTGCATTAATGAACCTTTAATGAAAAACGACTACCTTACCTTCCGGGTGCGAGAAATTTCCATGGGATTGCATCCAAGCCATCACATAACATCCATACTTTGAGAAACTAAAAGTTTTAGCCAATCATCCTCTAAGGAAAAGCCCTTAGAGGCTGTTTGGCTACTAAGAAAATAGAAACGGGAGAGCTTTGTAAAAATTCTAAGTGTAAAACGTAATATATCTTCTATATTATTCTATATATTTCCAAGAGGTGATTTCCACCCCTTATATAGTCTTTACAAAAGCAAAAGCTTGTGATTGGTTAGTTACAAGGATAAGAAAGGAAATTACATCACAAAATACAAAGGAAAATATCTAAAGTGGAGTCGGCAAAAACAGAGCAAAATTCGCAACACGCATGGGTTATGCGAATTTTGAAGGTGTTATGCGAAATTTTCGTATAACCTGGAGCAGTTGGCTTCCGAAGGCCATATCTTCCTCATTTCAACTCCAAATCATGCACGGTTTGAAGCGTTGGATTCTTAACTTCCAGGGCTTTAAAATGGTATATAGTATGTAAAAAATGGACTTCGGGAAGTGCTCCAAAAGTGCCAAAGAATACTGCAGCTGCTGTCCTCTTTGCTTCTTCACTCTGTTTTCCTCTTCTCCATTGCTTGTGCTCGTGTTTCCACTTGAAATTCAAGCCTGTAAACGTCCAAAATCCTTGCTTTAACTTGTCCAAGTAGCTCCTCCATCATTTGGCATGCTTGAATCGATTCATAAGCTGATAAAAACATGTAAACTTGCCACAAAATGGTTAAAACCAATTACTAAGGACCTTAATGAATTAATTGGGTTAAATGAATATGATTACTACTCAAAGGTGCTTAAAACCATTATAATTAGGTCTACAAAATAGCACTTTTTGGTAGTAATCAAGATGCCAGAAGCTTGGGAAACTAACAAGAAGGAACATGAGGCCTTTGAATCCCATTTTAATTATTGATCTTTTCGATGTCTAGGGCATTGACTTCATGGGACCTTTTCCTATGTCCTTTGGCTACTCCTACATCTTGGTAGGGGTTGATTATGTTTCTAAATGAGTTGAAGCAATCTCGTGCAAAAATAATGATCACAAAATTGTTCTCAAATTTATGAAGAAGAACATTTTCTCGAGATTTGGGGTACCCAAAGCCATTATCAGTGATAAGGGTACTCATTTTTGTAATAAGCCATTCGAAACTCTCTTAGCTAAGTATGGGGTAAAGCATAAGGTAGTTTACACCTTACCACCCTCAGACTTCTAGCCAAGTTGAGTTAGAAAACAGGGAGGTCAAAAACATGCTGATGAAGGTGGTGAATGAGAAAACATAAAAGATTGGTCTGTTAAGCTCCATGATTCATTGTGGGCTTCCAGAACAACTTATAAGACCATTCATGGAATGTCGCCTTACCGCCTTGTTTATGGCAAAGTTTGTCATCTCCCCATGGAAGTAGAATACAAAGCTTGGTGGGCAATCAAGAAGCTCAACATGGACTTGAACAAAGTCGGCATGAAAAGGTTCTTAGACCTTGATGAGATGGAGGAATTGAGAAATGATGCCTACAATAATTCAAACATTGCAAAGCAGAGATTAAAGAGGTGGCATGATCAGTTAATCTCCCGCAAACAATTCCGAAAATGACAAAGAGTCTTGCTGTATGACTCTAGGCTCCACATCTTTCCGAGAAAGCTGAAGTCAAGGTGGATAGGTCCATTTACTATTCACCAAGTATATTCAAATGGAGTAGTGGAACTACTCAATTCTAACAACACCGGGAGCTTTAAAGTCAATGGCCAACATCTCAAGCCATTCATGGAGCCATTTTCTCGAGACAAGGAGGAAATCATTCTCCTTGAGCCACATCAAGCTTGAAAGGAGAACGGGTTAGATGGACTTAGTTTGTCGAAAGGCTACTAAAGTCCATATTTTCTGTTTTATCTATAGTTTTTGTTACTTTACTGTTAATTTAAAGTTTCATTGATTTATTTCTTGTTTTAAATTCGATCCTTTTGTTTTGATTCTAATTTATAGTGATTTAATTTATCTTTTGATGATCAATTGCAGGTGGATTACAAAATAGATGGAAAAATCTATAAAAATTCTTCAGGCGGAGGAAAACTATGAAAAAAAAAAGAGCATGTTTCGCAACCCCAAGTCCACTTTGCAAAAATTTTGCAAACCCAAATTCAGCTTGTGAAAAATTTCGCAACCTAGACCAGCCTTGCGAACACCTTGCGAAAATTGAAAAGGTTTGCGAACCCGTTTCGCAACCCCAATACCCAAATTCGCAACCTTGAGAATTCCAATAGCCTTGCGAATTCCAAAAGCCACATTTTGAACTTCTATTTAAAGGCAACCAGTCCTGCTTTCATTTCGCATTCCCATCTTTGCCCTGCAAAACCTCTCCACCACCTTGCAAAGTTCAAGCGACCCGCGGCCAACCTTTCGAAGAAGCGACCTACACTTCTCATTCCATTTCGGCCATGGCACGCATCAGAGGATGCCATACCAACCCCTCAATTTCTCGTGAGCAAAGGCCAAGAGTCTTTCCTCCTTCAGATTCTTCTCAGGCCCCTAAGGCCCAGGCCGTTCCATCATCCGAGGGAGGAGTGCCCTCTAGCCCTCCTTAGCAGAGATACACGACATAGAGACCACTGACGTCTCTACCCCCTGAGCCATCAGTACGCTGAGTTCCACCTAAGATAGCCAGGACCTCAGGCCTTGGAGAGTCATCTAGGCATCCATAGCCTACTCCGAGGGTCTCTATAGATTCTCAGATACTTTCTGGCATTGGCCCGAAAGCCATCATCAAGATGCCTATGGTTACTGTGCCACCCATTTAGGGCAATTTTGATTGCAGAGCCTGACCTTTTCATTCTGAGCTTTACTTCGATATAGAGGTTCTACGACAGCAATCGGAGCTTTGGGATTCATTTGGTCTACTTCAGAGATACCATCTGGAGCACCTCATGACCCCTAGGGAGTTTTTCTATCCTAGAGTAGCCATGGATTTCTATCAGACCATGACTACCTGAGACGTCCCGAGCCCTACTGCCATCCATTTCATCATTGACGGACGCCAGGGTAATATAGAGGCTAGGCACATTGCTGAGTCTCTTCATATTCCATATGAGCCAGTGGACCCAACAGACTTCAAAGAGTGATCCCCTGTATCTCAGCGGGACATGGTCTGTATCCTATCCAGAGGGACTTCTTCAGATTCATACATTATCCGTAAGAAGCTTCCATCTAGGATGCTCCTAGCAGATGTTTTGCTGCGGTCCAATATTTTCCCTCTATAGCATCATGTGCAGAGGCGAGGAGCCATCCTGGACACATTATTCAGGATATCTGAAGGCTTCTATTTTGGGTCACATCACCTGATTATGGCCGCTCTCCTCCACTTTGAGGAGAAGGTGCATAGGAAGAAGCTACAGCGAGCCGACCACATTCCACTACTGTTTTCGAGGTTGCTCTATCATATATTGGAGCACATGGGCTACCCTACTGAGCCCTACCTTGAGCGCCGCCATCATTGTCGAGAGCATTTCACTCTCAACAAATGGACACAGTTGGCAGGTTATTCAGTACCTGTAGTAGAGCCATCATAGGGTGAGGAGGCACTGCAGGATGAGCATTCCACAGACTCTGTACCACATGCCCCTACACCACCTATGCTTGAGGCCACATCTACTGTTCCATCACCTACACCTCCTGTTCCCCCAGCTACATCTTCCACATCGGAGCCCTTCATGACCATATTTGCCACAGAGTTACGTGTCATGGTACATTTGTTCCAAACATTGACTACTACACATAATGCTTTATTTCAGCAAATGGAGGCGATGTGTACGTAGCTAGACCAGCATATTGTCCTCTTTCATTAGATACAACAGCATCTGGGTATCCTACCAACACCTCAGGCTGACATTCTTGGCCCATCGGAGCCTATAGCTCCAGCCGAGGATTCCACCACAATTGAGGCCCCGATTTAGACTACACAGGAGGCCACCATAGATCCATCATCCTCACATGATCCAGCCACCAGCTGATCATATCTTTATCTTTATCTTTTGTATTTATTTATTATAATACTAGTTATAGTGTTTTACTTAGATGTTTTATAGCCTGGGATTGGATGTATTACATGCTCATATTCCATATTGTACTTTTCCAGAGGAATATATAGACATAATTTCTTATTATATTTACCATTTCTCTATTTCCTCTACTCATTACTCGATTGTATTTTGAATCATGTGGTTTCTCCTATTCGACTTAGAGTTAATTCAACTCAAGAGGTACCACTTCCTCCCTCTATTTTCAATCGCTCTTGCCATATTGAGGGCAATGTAGATCTCGGTTGGGGGGAGAGTTGAGGAAGGAATTTTTGTTAATAATATTAGGTTAATTTGCTAATTTAGTTGTTTTTGCTTAAATTTTTAAATTTTTGTTTAATTTTAAAAGTTTTTGACTATACTCTTTGTGATTATTAAGGAAAAATTTCTCAAAATGAAATGGGAGAAATTGAATTCTTATCTTTTTACTTGAAATTTAGAGTTTGTATTATGCTTATTGAGGTTGATGAATTATTGAAACTCCTATTGAATTCAACCTTATTTCTTCCACTTTAATCTTACCACACACTGTGCACACTAGGTTCCGGTTATAAGATGAAAAACTATTTCAATCCCCTTAACTTAGGAAAATTCCAACTTGGTTTTTCTTTGACCTCATTTTAATAGTGTTGGGACACCTTGTGAAAGGCCAATGAGCCTTCAAAAAAAAAAAAAAATAACAAAGTGTTATGCTTGCTTTGAAACCTGAGCAAGGTCCGAAGGGTATATGGTGAAAATCTTTAAAACCCGATGCCCTAAGCCTTGATTGGTTGGGAGTCACCGACCTCAATGCTGGTTACAAGGGTGAATAGGTGGAGTTTAACATATTGTAGGTGCTTGGGTATTAAATCTTTCAATTTCGAAAGTCCAGGGTAAAATTTGAAGAGTTAGTGGTCGAAAGATCCTTAAAGCTTGATGCCCTAAACCTTAATTGGTTGGGAGTCATCGATGGACCCCCGTTACATGTACACTTTAGAAAACAATACCTTGAGCATTGCACTCCTACAATGAAAAAAATATTGTGAAATAAAGAGGTGCGTTCCTAGCCTATTTGTTTGGTTGGTCAGTTTACTAAGGATTGAAAAAGAACTAGGTTAGGAGGAGAGAATAGTTTGGCATACTATTTTCGGAAGCTGATAAATAACACATAGATTTTTATGGAAGAGTAAGCATTGGACCTTTGGGAGTGGAATTTCTTTTGATACATAAATGTGCATAATGCCTACTCTTTATAAATTGTAATTGGGCAAGTGATTTGATAACCCCTGTTGAAAGTTGAGACCTGATTCTTTGATGTTCTATGGAAGAGTATGTTTCAAATCATGCCACTTGAAAATTTTTTGGAGTGATCAACATGATTTTGTAAATTATGTACTGTTTAACTTTTGTTTTTCTCTCCTTCATTGCTAAGGGACTAGATATGTCGGTTGGGGGGAGTGATTACTACTCAAAAAGTCCTATTTTGTAGCTTGAAATTAACTCTTTTCACACACTTCTGAGTAGTAATTAATACCTTTTAACCCAATTGGCACATTAAGGACCTTTGCAAGTATACTAATCAATTTTTGGGAAGTTTTGGTGTTGTTAAATAGCTTTTTGATCATTAAAATGAGCCAAGAATAAGGGAGGACTTTGTTCCGTTCATGGCAAAGCTAGTTGAAGCTCAAAACATGAAGAATTCAAGTCTTGGAAAGCTTCGAAGCCTTTGTCAAACCCATCAAGTGAGCAAGGAAGAGAATCAGAGAAATAATCTAACATTCAACAATTTCGCATCCCACCTTTCAGCCTTGCGAAATGGCTAAGAGGAGTTCATGCTGCAAGACAGAGAGTGAACAAAGCTAAAGGAATTTCGCAAGCCCTTTTTCCCCTTGTGAAGTTTTCGCAAGCCCCTTTTTACCTTGCAAAATTGTGAATGTGAATTGCAAAAGGCTTACGAATTTTTCGCAAGCTTGCGAAACCACAACTGAAGAAAAACAATTTCACAACCCAATTTTTGCCTTGCGAATTTTTCACAACCTTGCGAAATTCCCCCTGTGTAATTTTCAGATATTTTCCTACCGACTCCGTTATATTTTTATTTCAAATATTTGTGAAATTACCCATTCTCTCCTTGTAATCAGCTCAGGATATTTTTAGATATTGTAATCAGCTGAAGATCTTTTGTTTTTAGATATTTAGGATATTTTAGTGAGGGGTTGCAAATATCTCACTATATATGTCTTAGAATATCTTTTTTTTTGAAATATCTCAAGAGCTAGAAATCTCTGAAGCTCGGAAGAAATTCTAGAGAGATCACTTGTACATTCTTATTAGTAAGTAAAATACAGAGCTTTGCTCTGCCTTACCTTCTCATTTTATCTTTTATTTTCTTTCTAGCCAAACACCCTCTTAGGACGTTTTCTCAGAGGATGAGTAGCTAGACTTTTTGTTTCTTGGAGTAAAGGAAGCTAGATAAGGGATCCGGATACAAAAATGGGAGTTTTCCTTGTTTCAATTTAAATGAAAGGAGGTTGTGACCCGTTAATGGTTTTTATTTTTCTAGTTAACTTAAAATCCCTTAAAATCACTTGAGCCAACACTTGGTAAGCATTTGGACTCAACCCATAGAGATCCATTAAGTTATCTCTTGTGAGCCTCAGGGAGGTGGTTTAAAGGTAGGATTACTTAGAATAGCCAACACTTGGTAAGCTTTTGAACTCCCCGGAGACATCCATTAGTTATCTCTTGCGAGCTTTTGAAGTGTATTTCAAGGTCAAGGACCACCTTGAATGGCCAATACTAGGTGAGAGGTATGAACCATTGCAAGAGGAGTCAGTGAGAGGTTTTAGGGTTGAAACCATTAATGGGAGTCAACTATACCACACCGGTTTGGGAAATAACTATAGGTTAAATCCCCAATTCGAGGAAAAGATCCAGAATTTTCCCTTTTTGTATAAGGGACCTGAACTTAGGAACTTGAAATTCCAAGAAACCTTTTTTTTGTAATTAACGACAGTTACTATTTTTTTTGTTAGCTTAAAACCAACCCTTTTCAACCAATGATTATGTTTTCTTTTAAAGCTAACTTGTAAAAGAAAAAACACCATTTTAGTATGTTAAACTAATATCATGTGTGATATGAAAACCCATCCTTGTGAACAATCCGAGAGCCACTATGCTATGCTAGCTATGTTACACTAGTATATGGTGAAATAGGTTTATAAATTTTGTTGATAACTCTCGTCTGAAAACTGAATCCAAGAGAACACCAATTGGGGACAAATCAAACAACTTGTGGTTGTGGATGATATGAATGATTCGGGGTCGTATGCTTAGGGATCTATTTGCTATGAATACTTAAGGGTTATGGATGACATGAATGACTACGGGTTGTGAGCTTAGGGTTGTATCTACTATGAATAGCTCAAGGTTGTAGATGACATGAACGACCCTAGGTCATGAGGTCAGGATTAAATACGTTATGAATAGCTCAGGGTTGTAGATAAGATAAACAACTTGGGGTCCTATGAGCATAGAGCTCTAGATGCTATGAACAACTTAGGGTTGTGGTTGATATGAATGATTTTGGGTCATGAGCTTAAGGCTTTAGATGTTATGAACAACTTAGGGTTGTGGATGATATGAACGACTCAAGGTCGTGTGCTTAGGGCTCTAGATGCTATGAACAACTCAAGGATGTAGATGACATGAACGTCTCCGGGTCGTGAGCTTTAAGCTCTACATGCTATGAACAATTGAGGGTTGTAGATGAAATGAATGACTTGAGTTCCTATGAGCTTAAGACCATAAATGCTATGAACAAATTAAGGTTGTGGTAAATATGGACGATTATGGGTCATGAGCTCAAGGCTCTAGATGCTATGAACAATTGAGGGTTGTGGATGATATGAACAACTTAGGGCTATGGATGACATAAATCACTCCGAGTTGTGATCTCAAGCTTTAGATACTATAAGTAGCTTGGGGTTGTGGATGATATGAATGACTCAGGGTCCTATGAGCTCAAGGCTTTAGATGCTGTGAGCAGCTCAAGGTTGTGGATGATATGAACTACTTTAGGTTGTGAGCTCAGGGTTGTAAATGCTATGAAATATTTTGGGTTGTTGATGACGTGAAAAACTCTGGGTTGTTGAGGGCTATGAATGATATGATAGCTCAGGGTCCCATGAGCTTAGGGCTCTAAACGCTATGAACAGCTCAAGTGGATGGATGATTTAAACTATTCTAGATCACATGAATGACTTGGAGTCCCTTGAGCTTAAGGCCTTAGATGTTATGTTTAGCTTAGGGTTGTGGATGATATGAATGGTGTGGGTCATGAGCTCAAGGATCTAGATGTTATGAATACCTTAGTCGATTAGATGACATGAATGAATTTGGGTCATGAGCTTAGGGCACTAGATGTTAGTTGAGGGTTATGGATGATATGAACGACTCGGGGTCCCGTGAGCTCAGGGTTCTAAATGTTATGGATAGCTTAGGGTTATGAATGATTTGAATGATTCTAAGTCATGAGCTCAAGGCTTGAGATACTATGTAGAGCTCAGGGCTTTGGATGACATGAACACCTTCAGGTCATGACCTCAGGGCTTTAAATGCTATGAACAACTCAGGGTTGCGGATGGTATGAATGACTTAGGGTCCCGTGAGCTTAAGGTTCTAGATACTATAAACAACTGAGGGTTGTAAATTATAAGAATGATTCATTGTCATAAGCTCAATGTTCCTGAAAGATATAAACAAGTTGTGGATGATATGAATGACTTCATGTTGTGAGGTTAGGGCTCTAAATGCTATGAACAACTTGTGGTTGTGGATGATATGAATGATTCAGGGTCGTATGCTCAGGGATCTATATGCTATGAATAGTTTAGGGTTGTGGATGACATGAATGACCATGGATTGTGAGCTTAGTGTTGTATATGTTATGAATAGCTTAAGGCTGTAGATGACATGAATGTCTCTAAGTCGTGAGGTGAGGGCTAAAGATGCTATGAACAACTCAAAGCTGTAGATGAGATAAATGACTTAAGGTCTTGTGAGCATAGGGCTCTAGATGCTATGAACTGCTTGGGGTTGTGGTGATATGAACCATTTTAGGTCATGAGCTTAAGGCTTTAGATCCTATGAACTGCTCAGGGTCGTGGATGATATGTACGACTCGAGGTCTTGTGCTCAACGCTCTAGATGCTATAACCAAGCAAGGATTGTGGATCACATGAATGACTCGGGGTCCCTTATGCCTAAGGCTTTAGATGTTACGTTCAGCTCAAGGTTATGGATGATATGAACGATTTTGGGTTGGGAGTTCAAGGATCTAGATGTTATGAACACCTTAGTGCATTGGATGACATGAACAATTCTAAATCATGACCTTAGGGCTCTAGATGTTATGTTCAGCTCAGGGTTGTGGATGATATGAATGGTTTTGGGTTGTGAGCTTAAGGATCTAGATGTTATGAACACCTTAGTGCATTGGATAACATGAACAATTCTAAATCATGACCTCAAGGCTCTAAATGCTATGAATAGCTTAGGGTTGTGGATGATATGAATGATTATTGGTCTTATGCTAAGGGCTCTATACACTATGACCAACTAAGGGCTGTGGATGACATGAACTACTTTGGGTCGTGAACTCAAGAATCCATATGCTATGATCTACTCAGGGTTGTGGATGATATAGACAACTTGAGTTAGACAACTTAGAGCTCTAAATGATATGAATGCTTATGGGATGTGAGCTCAAGGCTCTAGATGTTATAAACTGCTCAAGGCCGTGAATGACATGAATGACTTTGGGTCATGAGCTTAGGGCTATAAATGCTATGAAAACCTTAGATCTAACGACGACATGAACGACTTTGGGTCCTAAACTCAAGGCTCTAGATACTATGAACAACTGAGGGTTGCAAATGATATGAACAACTTGGGGTCCTGTGAGCTTAGGGCTCTAGATGCTATGAACAACTCAGGGATATGGATGACATGAACAACTTTGAGTCATGAGCTCACAACACTAGATGCTATGAGCAGGTCAAGGTTGTGGTTAATATGATAAAATCGGGGTCCTATGAACCCAGGGCTATAGATGCTATGAATAGCTAAGGCCTGTGAATGATATGAACGATTCTCAATTGTGAGCTCAAGGATCTAAATGCTATGAACTGGTAGGCTAAAGCCCTTAAAAGCATGACATGATGTAATAAATTTGGAGTTCACTATTTATTTAATGATATTCCAATTTCACTTTTATCTATCCTTATTCCATGTATTATACTTTATGAACATTCTTGTCTGCATCTTTTACATTGTATATGACTTAGGTGCATTGGGAGTTGCATAGAAGATCTAAGTCACAAGGTCCTTGCAAATGCATGACTTGTTAACAACTAGTTCATGGGTCTTAAGAAACTCATTAGAGGTTGTAGTGCACCACCTCCTAATTGTAGGGATGGTTGGTTTTAGCTATTGAGATGGGCTTCCCATGGTGATTGCACTAGTGTGTATGGTTACACATTAGACAAGACCTATGATGAGTCATGACTTAAGGCTATCAAGTAGTCATGACCTCACCAAGCTGCTTCATTGTGTTGTTACTCAACCTTGAGAGAAGATTGAGCTTATGCTAAAGTTAGCAATGACTTTTATTGACGGGTGAGATCGTAAGCTGATCATATATTCCCTATAGATTGGGTCACTATTGATGGAACCTGGTAGTAATAGGTATTCTCAATAAAAGCACCATGATTTCTCTTGGGATTGAGATAATGTGTCCCATTGGGTGATCCTAAGGAGGTGTGTTCATGGAAACTATGGCCATAGTAGTTCCTTAAGTGGAACTTGACATAAGCTCTTTGAGAGCTAAGACATGTTAATTGAACACACAATAGGAGGATCTGTAACTCAAGGGTAGTAGAGGTAGTCTTGAAAGGTTGATAGCTTTTACCTTATTAGACAATGGACACCAGTTCATGGCAAGACTGAAGATAATGGATAGTAGATCACGGACCTGAGCACTTGGTGTCTCATTGTTATTTATATAGGATACTAGAGTTTAGTTGATTCTCTATAATGGAATTTTGAATCAACTTTAGAATTGGATTAAGAGGGAGCCAATATTCCTTTGGGTCCTAGTGGTCCCACTTTAAGCTCATATACCTTATTGGCATGGGTTATGAGGGTCGGATTGGCTCTACGTTCACTTTTGTGCATAAGGGCATTTTTGTAATTATATAAGGTTGCATATGGGTAAGTGAACAAGGTCTCTGGATTGGGTTAATTAATCAATTAAAACCCATTTTGAGCTAGATTAAGTGACTAAAGCCCATGTGGGCTCAAGTCACTTAAGCCCACTTAGGAACCTTATAAATACACCCTATGGGTTAGGGTTTCCATAGCTTTTGTCTTCAACCATCCAAAGAGATTGAGAGCCATAGCCTCCACCCTATTTTCATCCCTACTGAAAGTGTGCAAAGATCAAGGTTTGAGTCATTAGGTGGAAAGCTTCGGGTTTACGAGACTTTTGCTATTTTGATCTTCATCTTCACCACGTGGATTTGATTCGGGAACATTTGAATCTAAGGTATGGTTTTTGTTAGCACTTAATAAATCTTTTTAAAGTATAAAAATGTTATTTTTTTCGCTGTGCATAGAATTTAGAAAAAGCCTAGGATAGTTATGTGTGTTCCTAACCTAATCCAGACTTCAGAAATAAAAAGATCCAAGTTTTTCTGGGTTCCTTTAACTCAGGGCTCTAGAACCTATCAACAACTTAGGGTTGTGGAAGATATGAACAATTCTAGGCCTTGAGCTCAATGCTCTAGATACAATGAACAACTCGGGGTTGTAGATGACATGAATAACTCAAGGTCGTGAGATAAGGGCTTTAAATGCTATGAACAGTTCAAGTTGTAAAAGATATGAACAACTCGAGGTCATGTGCTCTGGGTTGTAGATGTTATCAATAGCACATGGTTGTGGATGACATGAACAACTCTAGGTCATGAGCTTAGGGACCTAAATTCTTTGAACAGCTCAGGACCGTGGATGACATGAGCAACTTTAAGTCATGTGCTTAGGACTCTATATGCTATGAACAGCTCAAGGTTATGGATGGCATGAACGACTCCTGGTCATTTGCTCAGGGATCTACATACATGAATAGCTTAAGGCTACGAATGATATCAATGACACAGAGTCATGTGCTCAAGGCTCTAAATGGTATGAACTGCTTAGAGTTGTGGATCACATGAATGACTCTGGGTCATAAGTTCAGAATTGTAAACACTATGAATAGTTGAAGGTTGTGGTTGATATGAACAACTCGAGGTCCCATGAGCTTAGAGCTTTTAATTCTATGAACAAATTAAGGTTATGGATGATATAAACGATTTTAGGTCATGAGCAAAAGGCTCTAAATGCTATGAGCAACCCAAGGCTATAGTTCATATGTACGACTCGGGGTCCCATGAGTGTAGGGCCCTATATTCCTTGAACAACTTATGGATGTGGATGAGATGACGGATTTTAGGTTGTGAACTCAAGCTTTTAAATGCTATGAGTAGCTCAAGGCAGTGGATGACATGAACGACTTCGGGTCATGAGCTCAAGGTTGTAAATGCCATGAAAAGCTCAAGGTTATTGATGACATGAACGACTCCAGGTCGTAAGCTTGGGGCTCTAGATACTAGGAACAATTGAGAGTTATGAATAATATGAATGACTAGGGGTCCTGTGAGCTTAGAGCTCTAGATGTTATGAACAACTCAGGGATGTGGATGACATGAATGACTCTGGGTCATGAGCTCACAACTTTAGATGCCATGACTAACTCAAGGCTATGGTTGATAAGACCGACTCGGGGTCCCATGAGCTTAAGGCTTTAGATGCTATGAATAGCTAAGGCTTGTGAATGATATGAATGATTCTTGATCATGAGCTTAAGGCTCTAGATGTAATGAATAGCTCAGTGTTATAGATGACATGAACGACATTGGATCATGAGCTAAGGGCTTTAAGATCTACATATAACAAGGGTTGTGGATGATATGAATGACTCGGGGTCATCTGCTTAAGGCTCTAGATGTGATGAACAAGTTAAGGTTGTGGATGACATGAATGACTCTGGGTCATATGCTTAGTACTCTTGATGCTATGAACAACTTAGGGTTGTAAATGACATGGATGACTTCGGGTCGTAAGCTCAGGGTTTTAGATGCTATGAACAGCTTAGGGCTATGGATGTTATGAATGACTTGGGGTCTCATGAGCTCGAGGCTTTAGATGCTATGAAAAGGTTAGGGTTGGGGTTGATATAAACGATTCTAGGTCTTGAGCTCAAGGCTCTAAATGTTATGAACAACTCAGTGTTGTGGATGACATGAACGACTTCGAGTCGTGAGCTTAAGGCTCTAAGTTCTATACACAACTACGGTTATGGATGATAAGAATGGCTTGGGGTAGTCTAATCAAGGCTCTAGATGTGATAAACAGGTTAGAGCTATGGATAACTTGAATGACTCTAGGTAATATGCTCAGGGCTCTAGATGCTATGAACAACTTAAGGCTATATATGACATGAATCACTCTAGATCGTAAGCTCTGGGTTCTAGATGCTATGAATAGCTGAGGGCTATGGATGATATGAATGACTTGGGGTCCCGTCAGCTCGAGGCTCTAAATGCTATAAAAAGCTTAGACTTGTGGATGATATGAATTATTCTAGGTCTTGAGCTCAAGGTTCTAGATGCTATGAATAGCTTAAGGTTGTGGATGATATGAACTACTTTGAGTCATGAACTTAGGGTTGTTAATGCTTTGAACAACCTAGGTAGTTGATGATATGAGTGACTCAAGGTCTTGTGCTCAAGTCTCTAGATATTATGAACATCTCTGGGTCATGGATGTCATGAATGACTAATGATCATAAGTACAGGGTTCTAAATGGTATGTATCATTAGGGTTGTGGATGATATAAATGACTCAAGGTCTCATGAGCCCAAGGATCTAGATGTTATGAATAGCTCAGGGTTGTAAATGCAATGAACAACTCAAAGTCTTGATGATATGAACAACTCGAGGAAGTGTGCTTAGGCTTCAATATACTCTAAATAGCTTAGGGCTATAGATGACAGGAATGATTCGAGTCATGAGCTCAAGGCTCTAGATGCTATGAATAGTTGAGGGTTGTGTATGATATGAAACATTCTAAGTCATGAGCATAAGGCTCTAGATTCTTTGAATAGCTCAAGGTTATGGATAACAAGAGAGACTTGATTCATGCCCAATTAGTGTCTCGGTTGATTTGTGTCCAGCTGGTGCTCCTTGATTGAGGGAGTAATCAACAAAATTTATAACCTATTACACCATATACTAGGGTAGCAAAGAAAAAGCTACTATAGCATAGTGGCTCTAGGATCGTTCACTGTGAAGGGTTTTCAAATTACAAATGATACCAATTCAAAATGAATTGGTGCTGTTTCATTTCAAGGTTAGCTTAAGAAATAAAACACAAACTTTGGTTAAAAAAGATTTAGATTTAAGCTAACGGCAAAACAAGTAATGGAAACTACTTATGAAGAAAAACATTCCTTGGAGATTTAGGTTCACAGGGGAGGTTCCTCATGCAAAAACATAGCTCCGGTCAGTTGGTTCATTTCCTCGCATTAGAGAATTAACATATAGTCAATTCTCTAATCGGTGCTGCATAAATGCAT
>JAJJMF010028715.1:50363-71186 GCA_022058775.1 Vitis hybrid cultivar | reverse complement strand
CCCTTAATTGGATTTCAGCTCTAATTCCCTCTCACTGATGCAACTTGCAATGGTTCATGCCTCTCACTAGCACTTACCATTCAAGGTGATCTTTAACCTTGGACTTCCCTTCAAAAGCTCGCAAGAGATAACTAATGGATGTCTCCATGGAGTCCAAAAGCTTACCAAGTGTTGGTAATTCTAGAAAATCCTACCTTCAAGTCACCTCCCAGAGGCTCGCAAGGGGTAAACTAGTGCATCTCCATGGACGGAGATCACTTGCCTTACCAAGTGTTGGCCCAGGTGACTCCAAGGCGTTTTAAGTTAACTAAAAACATAGAAATCACTAAAGGATCACACTTACTCTTTATTCATGGCTGAAACCACAAAGCTACTAATTCATGCACTTGGAACCTTTCCTAGCAACCTTAGCTCCAAGGAACTAAAGGTTTAGTTACTCATTCTCTGGAGAAACTTCCTCAGAGAGTGCATAACTAGTAAATAAAAAATACAATCAAAAGTGAGAAGGTAAGGCAAAGCAAAGCTCTGTATTTTACTTCCTTACAAACTTTTACAAAAGGTTCCTCCCCGCCGAGAACAGGCTCTCGAGAGCTATTTATATGAAAAATTACAATACTAATTATTACATGGATATTTACTCTTTTTCCTAACTTAAAAGCTAAGGAATCTTATAATTGGTGGCTTACAAGGAGAATTTTGGGATTTAGACAACAAAAATCTGATGAAAAATATCTCAAAGTGTTGGTCGTAAATATCGAGAAGCACTAAGGACCATTTCGCAGGTGCAAACGAGGTCTGCGAGATTTCGCAGATGCACAAAAAGGGCTGCGAAATCACTTCGCAGCAAACGACTGATTTCGCAACGCTGCAAAGTGGTCTTTCAGCTTGCGGTGTTCAGCTTGCAACGTGACAGGAAACTTCAGGGGGAAATCCACAGCACTGTACAAAAATGCTGCGAAATCATTTCGTAACAAAAGGGTGATTTTGCAACGCTGTGCAAAATTCTTCCTTCACCTTGGAGTGATCGGCTTGAAATGGCTGTAACTCCTTCATTTCAACTCCGAATTGTGTACCGTTTGAAGCATTAGATTTTTGACTTCCTGAGCTTCGAAATGACATATAGCATGAATAAATTGGACTTCAGAAAGTGCTCCAAAAGTGGCTGACATGACTGTCATCAAGAATGTTTCATGGCAGATTTCTCTTTGCTTCCCCTCCTTGCATTCCGGATTTGCTTATGGCAAAGGACTTCAAAGATTTGGTTCTTCATGTTTCTGAGCTTTCCATTGCTTTTCCAAGGATTCCAAGTAACTCTCCTCAAACTCGGATTGCTTTGGTGATCAAAAAGCTATCAAAACACCAAAACTTAACACAATTTGATTAGAATTGATTGCAAAGGTCCTTAATATGTTAATTGGGTTAAAAGGCAATAACTACTACTCAAAAGTGTTTAAAAGAGTTAATTACAAGCTATCAAATAGCACTTTTTGAGTAGTAATCACTCCCCCCAACCGACATATTGCTAGTCCCTTAGCAATGAAGGAAAGAAAAATAAAAATAAAGATAAACATTACTATAATTTGCAACATCATGCTGATTACTTCAAAAAAATTTTAAGTGGCATGATGACTCTCACATGGAACATTAAAGATATATAAACTCAAATTTCAACAAGAGTTATCAAAAACTTTGCTAAACACTATTGATCAAGGGAATGCATTGTGCAAATTGAAGTTTTAAAATCATTTTCACTTCCAAAGAACCAAACTTTATTCTTCCACAAAAAACTAAGTGTAAGATGATAGCTTCCGAAAATAGCATGTTAAACTAATCTTTCCCCCCAACCTATCTCTTTTAACACTTAGCAAACTAACCAAAATCAATAGGCAGAGAACACACTTTTTTTTTTTTTTTTAGAAGGTACAAGGCTTAAGGGGTATTCTTTTCTGAATTGTTCATGTAACGGGGGTCCATCGATGAATCCCAACCAATTAAGGCTTAGGGCATCAAGTTTTTAAGATCTTTCAACCACTAACTCCTCGGATTTTACCCCGGACTTTTGAGAATGAATTTTTAATACCCAAGCACCTACCATATGCTAACTCCACCTATCCACCCTTGTAACGAGCATTGAGGTCGGTGACTCCCAACCAATTAAGGCTTAGGGCACCAGGTTTTAAAGATTTTCACCATATACCCCTCAGACCTTGCTCGGGTTTCAAGGCAAGCAAACATTTTGCTTTTTTTTTTTTTTTTCAAAGACTCATTGGCCTTTCATAAGGTGTCTCATATTATTAAATGAGGTCAAAGGTACCAAGTCCCAAAATTTTCCTAAGTCAAGAGGGAAATAGTTTTTCATCTTATAATCGGAACCTATTGTGCACAGTGTGTGGATAGCTTAAAGTGGAAGAACTAAGGTTGAATTCAAAAGAAGCTTCAACAATTGAACCACTTTAGTAAGCATAATCCAAACTCTAAGTCAAGTGAAAAGCAAAAGTTCAGTTTCTCCCATTTCAATTTGAAAATTTTTCCTCATGATCCAAGGAGATTAGAGTGAAAAGTAAAAGATTACAACTAATTTACTAACATAACTAAATTACCAACATACTTAGCATACTTCCTTTAACTTAGCATACTTCCTTCCTCATTTCTCCCCCCCAACCGAGCTGAGCATTGTCCTTAATGTGATATGGGTGATTGAGATTATAGGGAGGAAGTGGTACCTCCTGAGTGATATCAATTTCGAATACTGATTGGAGAAACCACATGTTTCAAAAAGGATAAAAGATGTGAGCAAAGGAAATAAGAATAAATTAATTCTAAGAGTTAACAAAAAATGCTAGACTTGTATTACTTTAATTCATGTGAGTACAATCGGAAAGAAAGCAATACAAGTAATCCCCATATATCATACCAAAATGATGGGATTTCATAAAAGACTAACAAAAACGAAATACATAAAAGAAATATATAGTAGATATATAAATGATCAGATGGGTGGATGATGCTGGAGCTGATGGCTTAGGCGGATGGCTCTACCTCTTCAGTAGCTGCTTCAGGAGGGGCCTGAGGCTCTGTGGCCTGCGAGTGTGGCACTACAGTGGTGGGGGTGAGATGCTCAACAGTTGAAGGAAGACCGAGATGATGCTGGAGCTGCCTCAAGATGGCAGTGTGTTGAGCCTGGGTGGTCAACATCTGCTCCTGGCATGCTCGAATAGCTGCCATCTCCTGAGCAAGGCTGCTCTGAGATGTGGTCAAGGTCTGTAGTGAGCGGCATAACTCTCTATACTCTGAAATGGGAATGGCCATCCTTGGCTCAACTGAAGTAGATGGCTCTGATGAGGCTGGAGTAACTGGAGGGGCTCTGGATATGGTAGAAGAGGCAATGGGTATACCCTCTGGTATATGACGTGGAGATGCTCTCCTTGCAGCTGGCTGTGGGCGCCCTGGCTGCTCAACTCTATATGTTGTCATATTGGTCCACTTGTCGAGAGTAAATACCTCTCGACATATACGCTTGTGCTCCAACTGAGGATCTGATGGATACCCTAGATGCTCCAGAATCTGACACAGCAGCCGTGGAAAAAGAAATGGAATGGCATCAGCTCTCTACAGCTTCTTCTTATGCATCTTCTCTTCAAAATAGAGAAGGGCAGCCATAATTAAGTGGTGAAGGCCAAAGAAGTATCCCTCTGAAATCCTGAACAGGGCCTCTAAAAGAACTCCTCTCCTCTGAGTCCAGTGCTGTAGTGGATATATGTTATGACGTAAAAGTGCATCAATGAGAAACATGCTTGGAGGAAGTTCCCCCCTAATAGATGTGGATTTGTGGAAGCTCCTCTGGACAAGATATGAACCATTTCCAGCTGAGAGGGACTAGTCCATACTCGGTAATCCTCAAAATGACTTGGCTCGTATGGTATATGCAGGGCCTCTGCTATATGGCGAGCTCCTAAAATGCCATGCCGACCATCAATAGAAAAATGGATTAGAGTAGGATCTCTGACCTGCTTAGTAGTCATGGACTGATAAAAATCCATGGCTACTCTGGGATAGAAGAAATCTCTTGGGGTCAGCAGATGCTCCATGCGGTACCTACGCAGTAGGCGGAATGAATCTGCAAGCTCCGGCCGCAATTGGAAGGTGGTTGTGTCAAAGCACAGCTCAGAGTGAAATGGTCGAGCTTTGCAGTTCAAATTCCCTTCAATTGGTGGTTGAGTGAGCATCGGACGCCTGATTAGCACTTCAGGAGCTATCTCAGATGGAATTTGGGGTTCAGAAAGTGACGACTAGAGCTCCTGAGGCTCTGCTGGCGGCGCCGGAGATGGCGGTGGAGAGGGCTCTGGTGAGGGAACCGAGGACTGCTCTGTTAAGTCTATGGGCTCTGAGCTTTCAACCCTAGCTCTCTTTTGTAGGGGACGGCCCCCTGACCTAGTGAGATAACGCCTCGCCGGAGGGGAAACAGCTTTTGGCCGCGGAGGTTTAGAGGTGGGGCCTTGAACAAGTGCCTCTCGCGGGACTCGTTTGCGACTGGAAGGAGAGGAAGATTTGGCTCCTCTGGTTCGCGCCATGTTGGACTGACGAAATTTGGCCGGAAGTGATGACCGGAGGTTCGCGCATCGTTGGGCTCGGGCAAGGAGATGAACAGACGGTTGCTATGGCGTTTTCTCTTTCTGAAACCCTTTCGCAACTCAAATGATCGGTATTTATAAAAAATAACGGAATATTAAAGGT
This sequence comes from Vitis hybrid cultivar, assembly GCA_022058775.1. NCBI lineage: Eukaryota > Viridiplantae > Streptophyta > Magnoliopsida > Vitales > Vitaceae > Vitis > Vitis hybrid cultivar. The sequence goes on along the minus strand of JAJJMF010028715.1, from coordinate 66,452 downwards.
CATTTTGAGTTTCACAGAAGAAGGCCGATTTTGCAGCAAAAATGGGGTTTCGTAGAAAAAAGTTATTTTCGCAGACCATTTCGCAACTTCGAAATGGGGGTCACTATGCTGCGAAATGGCACTCGTGTGCCAAAATCGGCTTTGCAGCTACGAAATACCCTGCGGTATGGAGCTTTGGCTGCGAAATTGGGAATTTTTGTGCTTTGGAGCTTCGCAGCTGCGAAATGGGAGCTCTTGTGCTGCGAAGTGGCACTCGTGTGCCAAAATCGGTTTTGCAGCTGCGAAAATTTTCGCAAAGGAGTCAATTAAGTTGCGAAATGATTTCGCAAAGGATGACCACTTTCGCAGAGACACGTTGATTCCGCAGCGGCTTCTTTTAGGTTGCGAAACGGTTTCGCAGCGAAGTGCTAATTTCGCAGAGGCTGCGAAATCTCGCAGACCCCTATTTTTGCCCTGTTTTTGCACCAATTTCGCTCCGATAGACTTCCTTTCAATTCCTTTGCATTTTCTCCCACCTGAGATCATTCAAAAAGAGTAATTTACATATAAATACACAATTTAAGATCAAAAATTAAAATCAAAAGCACGGATAAAACCTTGAAATTTACAAAATTTACAAAAATTTTGGACTGTGGTGAAACCAAGTCCATCAAACCCTTATTTGCTTAGGCTTTTTGTGGCTCAAGGAGGTTGATTTCCTCATTTTCTGGTTTGAATGGCTCCATGAATGGCTTGAGACGATATCCATTGACTCTAAAGGTGTCTTTACCATTGGAATTCAATAATTCCACCACTCCATTGATAAGTACTTGGTGAATAATGAACGGACCTATCCACCTTGACTTGAGCTTTCCAGGGAAGATATGGAGTCTTGTGTCATAGAGTAGAACTATTTGTCCTTTCTGAAATTCTTTGTTGGAAATTAATTGATCATGCCACTTCTTCATCCTCTGTTTTGCAACTTTGGAATTGATGTAAGCATCATTTCTTAATTCCTCCATCTCATTAAGGTCTAAGCACCTCTTTGCTCCGGCTCTGATCAAGTCCATATTCAGCTTCTTGATTGCCCACCAAGCTTTGTATTCAACTTCCATAGGAAGATGGCACGCTTTTCCATAGACAAGACGACAGGGAGACATGCCAAGAATAGTCTTATAAGCTATTCTATACGCCCATAATGAATCATGAAGCCTAATAGACCAATCTTTTCTGCTTGAATTCACCACCTTCATCAATATGTTCTTTATTTCCCTGTTGGCTAGCTCAACTTGCCCGGAAGTCTGAGGATGATAAGGTGTAGCTACCTTATGCTTCACTCCATACTTGGCTAATAAAGTTTCAAAAGGTTTGTTGCAAAAATGAGTACCTCCATCACTGATTATGGCTTTGGGCACCCCAAATCTTGAAAAAATGTTCTCTTTAAGAAACTTGAGAACCACCCTGTGATCATTTTGTTTACAGGGGATTGCCTCAACCCATTTAGAAACATAATCCACCCCACCAAGATGTAAGAATTACCAAAAGACATTGGGAAAGGTCCCATGAAGTCAATGCCCCATACGTCGAACAACTCAACTATTAGAATGGGGTTCATAGGCATTTGATTTCTTTTTGTTAGCCTTCCAAGCCTTTGGCATCTATCACAACTTCTACACATGATGTGGGCATCTTTGAAAAGAGATGGCCAAGTAAACCCTGATTGCAACACCTTCATAGCTGTCTTCTGAGAGGCAAAGTGGCCTCCACATGCATTCTCGTGACAATGGTTTAGAATCCCTTGTTGCTCATCTTCAGGGACACACTTTCTTATGATCTGATCTGTACAATACTTAAAAAGGAAAGGCTCTTCCCAATAATAAGCATGAATTTTTGCAAAGAAATGCTTCCTGTCCTATGCATTCCACTCACTTGGAATTTCGCCAGTAACTAGATAATTAGCAATATGAGCATACCAAGGAGTTTTTACTAGGAACATGAGTGATTCCTCAGGAAAGTCATCATTAATAGGCAAGGCATGGGAATTATGTGCTATAACTAACCTTGAAAGGTGGTCAGCCACCACATTCTCCACTCCTTTCTTATCTTTGATTTGGAGATCGAATTCTTGTAACAAAAGAATCCATCTAATCAACCTTGCTTTTGCATCTTGCTTTGTCAATAAACACTTCAACGCTGAATGGTCAGTGAAAACAATGATGAAAGACCATACCAAATAAGCACGAAATTTGTCCAAGGCAAATACCACAGCTAATAATTCTTTCTCTGTAGTTGTGTAGTTCCTTTGAGCTTTGTTCAATGTTTTGCTTGCATAGTAGATCACATAGGGCTTTCCATCTTCTCTTTGGCCAAGCACAACTCCTATAGCAAAGTCACTGGCATCACACATCAGTTCAAATGATAGTTGCCAGTTAGGGGCCCTCACTATTGGAGTTGTTGTTAAACATTTCTTCAGTTGATCAAAACTATTTTGATATCTTTCATCCCATATGAACTTAGTATCCTTAGCTAACAGCTCACAAAGAGGTTTTGAAAGACTTGAAAAACCTTTTATAAACCTCCTATAGAACCCTGCATGGCCAAGGAACTGCCTTACTCCTTTTACAGTTGTTGGGGATGGCAATTTAACAATAAGCTCCACCTTTGCTTTATCAACTTCAATGCCTTTTTCGGAGATAATATGGCCAAGGACAATTCCTTGACGTACCATAAAATGAAATTTCTCCCAGTTGAGCACCAAGTCTTTTTCAATGCATCTGTGAAGAACCGCTTCCAAATTGATTAAACATTCCTCAAATGTACCTCCATATACAGTGATGTCATCCATGAAAACCTCCATAATTCGCTCCACCATATCACTGAAAATACTCAACATACATCTTTGGAATGTTGCAGGTGCATTGCATAAACCAAAAGGCATTCTTCTGTATGCATATGTTCCAAATGGACATGTAAAAGTGGTTTTTTCCTGATCTTCCACATCAATTTCAATTTGAAAATACCCTGAATACCCGTCCAAGAAACAATAGAACAGATGGTCAGAGACTCTCTCCAACACTTGATCGATAAATGGCAATGGAAAATGATCTCTCCTGGTTACAACATTCAACTTTCTATAATCAATACACACCCTCCAACCTGAAGTGAGGCATGTGGTAATTTCTTCTCCTTCTTCATTCCGAACCACAGTAATTCCGGACTTCTTTGGTACCACTTGAGTTGGACTCACCCAAGGGCTATCAGATATAGGGTAAATAATACCTACTTGAAGTAGCTTCAACACCTCAGCTCGCACCACCTCTTGTAAATGAGGATTCAATCTTCTTTGAAGTTGACGAATTGGCTTTGCTTCCTCCTCCATATATATATGATGCGTGCAAACTAAAGGACTAATGCCTTTTAAATCGGATATTTGCCATCCTATTGCTTTCTTACACCTCTTGAGAACTTCCAGTAAACACTTCTCTTGATGACTGGTCAGAGATGAAGATATTACGACAGGACATTGATTATTTTCTTCAAGGTATGTATATTTCAGCTCCACGGGTAGAGGCTTCAAATTGAGTTTTGGGGACTCTTTTTCAGCAGTTGCCCTTTCTTCTTTATTGAACAAAGGTAGAATCTCTTCTATCATTTTCCAACTTTGTAGAGTAGCAAGCACATTAGGGGGTTCAGACAAACCTTCCTCAAAATTCGCAAGACTTTCATTCAGCTTGTCCTGCATATTCTGATTACAGTGCTCCTCTACTAGAGTGTCAATAATGCACACCTCTTCTAGACCCTCTTCTTCTTTCGGAGTGGTTTGCTTTTTAGACATATAGAAAATATTGAGATCAAGTGTCATGTTCCCAAAAGTGAGTTGCATGAGCCCATTCCTACAGTTGATGATTGCATTTGATGTAGCAAGGAATGACCTTCCAAGGATGATAGGAACTAAATTAGCTTCCTTTACAGTAGGATCTGTATCAAGAACAATAAAATCTACCGGATAGTAGAAATTATCAACTTGAACCAAGACATCCTCAATTACCCCCCTTTGAATTTTTACTGATCTATCTGCTAGAGATAAAGTGATTGTCGTTGGCTTCAACTCACCAAGTCCCAATTGCTTGTAGACAGAGTATGGAAGCAAATTCACACTTGCTCCCAAGTCTAACAAAGCTTTCTCCACTACCTTTCCTCCAATCATGACTGAAATGGTAGGACTTCCCGGATCTTTGTACTTCAAAGGAGACTTACATTGTAAGATTGCACTTACTTGCTCAGTCAAGAAGGCTTTCTTATTTACAATCAACCCTCTTTTGATAGTACATAAGTCCTTTAGGAATTTTGCATATGTTGGAACTTGTTTAATCATATCCAGCAGTGGGATATTGACTTTCACTTGTCTCAATACTTCAAGAATTTCAGATGCATTTCTAATCCCCTTTTTCCCATGCAATGCTTGAGGAAAAGGAGGAGAAGTTGATTTCTTCAGCATTTCTTCTTTTTGAAGCTCCTTCTCTGGAATTGCATTCATCGTTGAATCATAGTCCTCCTTCTTTCACTGATTTCTCTCTTTTTGTCTTCCATTTTCTCCCATTTCTTTGTCTCTTCTTCTTTCTCAACATGTGGCTTGGGTGTTGGCTTCTCAATTTTTTTACCACTCCTTAGAGTGATCAAGGCTTTGACATCTTTCATCTGTGATGATTCTCCCTCAAGGCTTTCCACTTCATGGACACCATTGGGGTTTTGGTGGGGTTGAGAAGGAAATCTTCCCTTTTCTTGCACTGTGTTCAAATTTGTGAGCCTTGAAATAGAATATTGGACATTATCAATCTTTTGGGATATATCATTTTGCATTCCATCCATCCTTTTGTTCAAAGTACTCTCCACTCTGTCAATTCTTTGACTGAGTTGAGGATTGATGACTTTTTGGTCTCCAACAAAATCTCCCACTACCTTGCTGAGATTCGCTATTGCTTGTTCAAGACTTGAAGATTGTTGAGATGGTTGATCCGACTGTTGGTATTGAGTTGCTCTGGCCTTCCATGAGAAATTTGGATGATTCCTCCAACTTGAGTTGTAAGTATTTCCATAAGGTGCATTGTTATTGGACTTGAATTGTCCAACAACATTTGCTTGATCTCCAAACATTTCCCTTTCAGATGAAATTATAGGGCACTCCTCCACCAAATGTTCATATGATTGACAATTAGGACAAAGCTTCACTTGCACTGGTGCTTCAGCAACAGCTTGCACTTCATGTCTTTTTCAGTTCCAGCTCCTCCAATCTTCTTGTCATAGTTGCAAACTTTGCTTTTATATCATCATCTTCTTTCAAGGTATACATCCCAGCCTTAGCATTGAAAGCACTGAGTTGAGATTTCATCTTTCCCACTTCTCCTTTGGTTGGTTCATCCCATCCCCTTGAAACTTCAACTACATAGCTCAAGAAATCCATAGCTTCCTCCGGATTTTTGCTCATGAAATCTCCTCCACACATTGTCTCGAGGAGTTGCTTCATTGAGGAAGACATCCCATCATAAAAATAGCTCACCAATAGCTAGGTATCAAAACCATGGTGAGGGCAAGCATTTATAGCTTCCATATATCTTTCCCAACACTCATAGAATTTCTCATTCTCTTTAGCTGAGAAGTTTGAAATTTGCCTTTTCAAGCCATTTGTTCTATGAGTGGGAAAAAATTTCTTGAGGAATTCAGCTTGTAAGTCAGTCCAAGTGCGGATACTCCTTGGCCTTAAAGAATTAAGCCAAATTTTGGCCTTATCCTTTAAAGTAAAAGGAAATAACTTAAGCCTCATCAAGTCAATTGAAGCTCCTCCCTCTTGGAATGTATTACAAACATCTTCAAATTCCTTGATGTATGCATAGGGATTCTCACTTTCCATCCCATGGAAAGCTGGTAGAAGTGGAACAAGATACGGTCTGATCACTAGCTGCTCTGTAGGGGGCACTATACATGATGGTGTACTCATACGAGGTGGATGCATGCGGTCCCTCATTGATCTAAATTCGTTGAGATTGTCTTGACGACCTTGGTGACTATGCTGATCTTCAGGTGTAGCTTCCATGATATTCAAGCTCAATTCCAATTCCTTGTTATGAGGTGTATCACGTTTAACAAGCCTTCCTCCACTGTCTCGTATCCAATTTGGCATACACAACTAGTAGCTATCTGTAACTAAAATGAAAATAAAGGACAACAAAAGAAAACAGGGCTACAAAAACAAAATAAAACTAAGCTGAATTTGAAAGATAAATTTGAATTATGAATTAGTAGAGAAAGAATGAGAATTAGTAAAGCGAAAGAAACGTTACCAAACTTGTGATGAAAATCACAAGTGCTCTGAAATAGTATCACTTTAAACTTGACACCTTCCCCGGCAACGGTGCCATTTGATTCATGCCCAATTGGTGTCTCAGCTGATTTGTGTCCAGCTGGTGCTCCTTGATTGAGGGAGTAATCAACAAAATTTATAACCTATTACACCATATACTAGGGTAGCAAAGAAAAAGCTACTATAGCATAGTGGCTCTAGGATCGTTCACTGGGAAGGGTTTTCAAATTACAAATGATACCAATTCAAAATGAATTGGTGCTGTTTCATTTCAAGGTTAGCTTAAGAAATAAAACACAAACTTTGGTTGAAAAAAATTTAGATTTAAGCTAGCGACAAAACAAGTAATGGAAATTACTTATGAAGAAAAACATTCCTTGGAGATTTAGGTTCACAGGGGAGGTTCCTCATGCAAAAACATAGCTTCGGTCAGTTGGTTCATTTCCTCGCATTAGAGAATTAACATATAGTCAATTCTCTAATCAGTGCTGCATAAATGCACCCCTTAATTGGATTTCAGCTCTAATTCCCTCTCACTGATGCAACTTGCAATGGTTCATGCCTCTCACTAGCACTTACCATTCAAGGTGATCTTTAACCTTGGACTTTCCTTCAAAAGCTCGCAAGAGATAACTAATGGATGTCTCCATGGAGTCCAAAAGCTTACCAAGTGTTGGCAATTCTAGAAAATCCTACCTTCAAGTCACCTCCTAGAGGCTCGCAAGGGGTAAACTAGTGCATCTCCATGGATGGAGATCACTTGCCTTACCAAGTGTTGGCCCAGGTGACTCCAAGGCGTTTTAAGTTAACTAAAAACATAGAAATCACTAAAGGATCACACTTACTCTTTATTCATGGCTGAAACCACAAAGCTACTAATTCATGCACTTGGAACCTTTCCTGGCAACCTTAGCTCCAAGGAACTAAAGGTTTAGTTACTCATTCTCTGGAGAAACTTCCTCAGAGAGTGCATAACTAGTAAATAAAAAATACAATCAAAAGTGAGAAGGTAAGGCAAAGTAAAGCTCTGTATTTTACTTCCTTACAAACTTTTACAAAAGGTTCCTCCCCGCTGAGAACAGGCTCTCGAGAGCTATTTATATGAAAAATTACAATACTAATTATTACATGGATATTTACTCTTTTTCCTAACTTAAAAGCTAAGGAATCTTATAATTGGTGGCTTACAAGGAGAATTTTGGGATTTAGAACACAAAAATCTGATGAAAAATATCTCAAAGTGTCAGTCGTAAATATCGGGAAGCATTAAGGACCATTTCGCAGGTGCAAACGAGGTCTGCGAGATTTCGCAGATGCACAAAAAGGGCTACGAAATCACTTCGCAGCAAACGGCTGATTTCGCAACGCTCCGAAGTGGTCTTTCAGCTTGCGGTGTTCGGCTTCCAACATGATGGGAAACTTCAGGGGGAAATCCACAGCACTGTACAAAAAGGCTGCGAAATCATTTCACAACAAAAGGGTGATTTCGCAACGCTGTGCAAAATTCTTCCTTCAGCTTGTAGTGATCGGCTTGAAATGGCTGTAACTCCTTCATTTCAACTCTGAATTGTGTACCGTTTGAAGCATTGGATTGTTGACTTCCTGAGCTTTGAAACGACATATAGCATGTATAAATTGGACTTCATGAAGTGCTCCAAAAGTTGCTGACATGACTGTCATCAAGAATGCTTCATGGCAGATTTCTCTTTGCTTCCCCTCCTTGCATTCCAGATTTGCTTATGGCAAAGGACTTCAAAGCTTTGTTTCTTCATGTTTCTGAGCTTTCCATTGCTTTGCCAAGGATTCCAAGTAACTCTCCTCAAACTCGGATTGCTTTGGTGATCAAAAAGCTATCAAAACACCGAAACTTAACACAATTTGATTAGAATTGATTGCAAAGGTCCTTAATATGTTAATTGGGTTAAAAGGCAATAACTACTACTCAAAAGTGTTTAAAAGAGTTAATTACAAGCTATCAAATAGCACTTTTTGAGTAGTAATCAAGACTCCAAGTCTTGTGGTTAGGGCAATATATACTATGAATAGCTCAAGGTTTTGGTTGATATGAATGATTTAGGGTGGTATGCCCAAAGCTCTATATGCTCTGAATAGCTCAGGGTTGTGGACAACATGAACGACTTCGGGTTGTGAGCTTAGGACTTTAGATGCTATGAACAACTTAGGTTTGTGGATGACATGAATGACTTTGGGTCATGAGCTCATGGCTTTGGATGCTATGAACAGTTGAGAGCTATGGATGATATGAACGACTTGGGGCCTTTAGCTTAAGGCTCTAGAACCTATCAACAGCTCAAGGCTATGGAAGATATGAATAATTCTGGGTCCTAAGCTCAAGGCTTTAGATACAATGAACAAATCAGGGCTATAGATGACATGAATGAATTAAGGTCATGAGCTAAGGGCTCTAAATGTTATGAATAGCTTAAGTTGTGGATGATATGAACAACTCAGGGTCATGTGCTCCGGGCTGTAGATGTTATGAATAGGATGGGGTTGTGGATGACATGAACAAACTCTAGGTCATGAGCTCAGGGCTCTAGATGCTTTGAACAACTTAGGACTGTGGATGACATGAATGACTTTGGGTCGTGTGCTTAGGGCTCTATATGCTATGAACAACTCAAGGTTATGGATGATATGAACAACTCTGGGTAGTGTGCTCAGGGATCTATATGTTCTAAACAACTCAGGGCTATGTATGATATGAATGACTCGAGGTCGTGTGCTTAAGGCTCTAGATGCTATGAACTGCTTAGGGCTATGGATGACATGAATGAATCTAGGTCATGAGTTTAAGATAGTATATGTTATGAACAATTGAAGGCTGTGGTTGAAAAAAATGACTCAAGGTCCCGTGAGCTTAAGGCTCTAAATGCTATGAACAACTTAGGCTATGGATGATATGAATAATTTTGGGTCATGAGCTAAAGGCTCTAGATGCTATGAGTAGTCCAAGGCTGTGTTTTATATGTACAACTCGAAGTCCCATAAGGCTCTATATGTTGTGAATTGCTAAAGGTTGTGGATGATATGAAGGATTTTGAGTTATGAGCTCAAGGATCTAGATGCTATGAACAACTTAGGGGTGTGGATGAAATGAACGACTCTGGGTCCCGTGAGCTCAAGTCTCTCAATGCTATGAACAACTTAGGTCTCTCAATGCTAGATGCTATGAACAACTAAGAGATATGGATGATTGAAACTACTCAGGGTCCCGTGAGCTCAAGTCTCTCAATATTATGAATAGCTTAGGGTTGTGAATAACATGAATGACTTTGGGTCATGAGTTCATAGCTCTAGATGCTATGAGCAACTTAAAGGTATGGTTGATATGACCGACTTAAGGTCCCGTGAGCTCAAGGCCTTAGATGCTTTGAACAGGTCAGGAATGTGAATGATACGGATGATTCTAGGTTGAGAGCTTAAGGCTCTAGATGCTATGAACAAATCAAGGCTATGGATTACATGAATAACTCTAGGTCGTGTGCTCAAGGATCTATATGCAATAAACAACTCAAGGCTATGGATGATATGAATGACTCAGGGTCGTGTGCTCAGGGCTTTAGATGTTATGAACTGCTTAGGGCTATGGATGACATGAACGACTCTAGGTCATGAGTTCAAGACTATAGACGCTATGAATAGTTTAAGGTTGTGGTTGACATGAACAACTCGAGGTCTTGTGAGCTCAGGGCCTTAAATGTTATGAAAAGCTTAAGGCTATGGATGATATATTTTGGGTCATGAGTTAAAGGCTCTAGATGCTATGAGCAACCCAAGGCCGTGGTTTATATCTAGGACTTGGTGTCCCATGAGTGCAAGGCTCTATATACTGTGAACAACTTAGGACTATGGATGATATGAAGGATATTGGGTTATGAGCTCAAGGCTCTATATACTATGAACAACTCAAGGTTGTGGATGACATGAATGACTCCAGGTCATAAGGTAACGGCTCTCGATGCTATGAACAACTAAGGGATGCGGATGATAGGGATGACTCGAGGTCCCATAAGCTCTAGTCTCTCGATGCTATGAACAACTCAAGGTTATAAATCACAACAATGACTTTAGGTCATCAGCCCATGGCTATAGATTCTATGAGCAGCTTAAGGATGTGGTTGATATGACTGACTCGGGGTCCCATGAGCTCAAGGCTCTAGATGCTTTGAATAGCTCAAGGATGTGAATGATACGAATGATTCTAAGTTGGAAGCTCAAGGCTCTAGAAGCTATGAACAACTCAAGTCTATGAATGACATGAATGACTCTAAGTCATGAGCTTTAGGCTCTAAATTCTATGTACATCTAGGGTTGTGGGTGATATGAATGACTCGGGGTCATGTGCTCAAGGCTCTAGATGTTATGAACAACTCAAGGTTATGGATGACATGAACGACTTTGGGTTGTTAGTTCAGGATCTATATGTTATGAATAGCTAAGGATTGTAGATGATATGAATGGATTAGGGTCCTTGGAGCTCAGGGCTTTAAATGCTATAAGTAGCTCAGAGCTATGGATGACATGAACCACTCTAGGTCGTGAACTCATGGCTCTACATGCTATGAGCAACTCAAAGTTATGGTTGATATCACCGACTGAGGGTCCCATGAGCTTTGGGCTTTAGATGCTATGAACAACTAAGACTTGTGAATGATATAACCAATTCTAAGTCATGAGCTCAAGGGTCTTGATGCCACGAATAGCTCAGGGCTATGGATGACATAAACAACTCTAGGTTGTGATCTCAAGGCTCTAAATGCTATGTACAGCTAGGGTTGTAGATGATATGAACAACTCGGGATCGTGTGCTCAAGACTCTAGATGCTATGAATAGCTTAGGGATATGGATGACATGAACAACTTTGGGTCATGAGCTTAGGCCTTTAGATGCTATGAACAACTCAAGGCTTTAGATGACATGAACAACTCTAGGTCATGAGCTCAGGGCTCTAGATGTTATAAATAGTTAAGGACTATGGATGATATGAATTACTAAGGGTCCCATGACCAATGGGATCTAGATGTTATGCAAAACTTAGGGTTGTGGATGATATGAACAATTCTAGGTCTTGAGCTCAAGTTTTTAAATGTTATGAATAGCTCATGTTTGAGGATGACATGAACGACTCTGAGTCATGAGCTCACAACTCTAAACGCTATGAGTAGCTCAAGGTTGTGGTTTCTACAAATGACTTGGGGTCCCATGAGCTCAAGGCTCTAGATGTTGTGAATAGCTCAAGGTTGTGGATGATATGAACAATTTTGGGTCATGAGCTTAAGGCTCTAGAAGATATGAATAGCTCAAGGTTATGGATAATATGAACGACTTTGGGTTGTGAAGCCAAAACTTTAGAAGCTATGAATAGATGAGGATTATGGATGATATGAATGACTTGGGCCCCATGAGCTCAAGGCTCTAAATGCTATAAATAGCTCAGGGCTTTGGATTATATGAACGATTATGAGTCTTGAGCTTAGGACTATAGATGTTACTAACAACTCAGGGTTATGGTTGACATGAATGACTTCGGGTCGTGATATCAAGGCTCTAAATGCTATGAACAGATAGGGTTGTGGATGACATCAACTACTTTGGGTCGAGATATCAAGGCTCTAGATGCTATGAATAGCTAAGGGTTGTGGATGATATCAACAACTCAAGGTCAGATGAGCTGAAGGCTCTAGATGCTATGAACAACTCAAGGTTGTGTATAACATGAATGACTTTGGGTCGTTAGCTAACGACTCTTGGTCATGAGCTAACAACTCTAGGTCATGAGCTAACGACTCTAGATGTTATGAGAAGCTCAAGGTTTTGGTTGATATGAACGAATCAAGGTCCCATGAGCTAAGAGCTCTAGATGCTATGAACAACTTAAGGTTGTGAATGATATGAAAGATTCTAGGTTGTGAGCTCATGGCTCTATATACTATGAACAACTTAGGGTTGTGGACATGAACAACTCCAAGTCATGAACTCATAGCTCAAGATACTATGACTAGTTTAGAGATATGGATGACATGAATGGCTTAGGGTCCCTTGAGCTTAGGGCTCTAAATGCTATGTTCTACTCAAGGTTGGGAATGATATGAATGGTTTTGTGTCATGAGGTTAAGGCTTTAGATGTTATGAACACCTTAGAGCATTGGATGATAATAAGAATTACGGGTTGTGAGGTCAAGGCTTGAAATGCTATGAATAACTCAAGGTTATGGACAATGTGAATGACTCACGGTCATAAGTTGAGGGCTTTAGATTTTGTGAATAGCTAAGAGTTGAGGAAGACATGAACGACTCTGAATCATGAGCTCAAGGCTCTCTATGCTATGAACAACTCAGGGCTATGGAGGACATGAACAACTCTGAGTGGTGAGGGATCTATATGCTATGAACAGCTAAGGGATGTTGATGATATGAATGACTCATGGTCCCATGAGGTTAAGCCTCTAGATGCTATGGACAGATCAGAGCTATGAATGACATGAACAACTCCAAGTTGTGATCTCACGACTCTAGATTATATGAACAACTAAAGGTTGTGGATGATCTGAACGACTTGAGGTCCCATGAGCTTAGGGCACTAGATGCTAAGGATGGCTCAATCTTGTGGATGATATGAACAACTCTAGGTCATGAGATTTAGGGGCTAGATGATATGAATGGCTCAGGATTGTGAATGACATGAATGACTCTAGGTCGTGAGCTTAGTTCTCTCCCCCTAATAAAAATTTTATCCTTGAAATTTAAAGAAGCAAACCTGTAAAGAATTCTGGGTACTTGTTTCTCATATTTGATTCCAACTCCCATATAGCTTCTTCCACTCCGTGATGATCCCATAACACTTTCACTAAAGGTATGGTTTTGTTGCTCTTTCTTATCTAGAATCTCTCTCAGCCTTTCCTCATATGTTTCATCTTCTTGCAAATTCAAATCATGCCAATCTAGTACATGATTGGTATCAGGCTCATACTTTCGCAGCATGGAGACATGGAACACATCATGTATACCCAATAGTTGTGGCGGTAAGGCTAATTTGTATGCTACCTCTCCAATCTTTTGAAGGATTTCAAAGGGCCCAATATATCTTGGAGGGAAGCTCAAAGATTGAGAAGCAAAAATTCTAGGTTTGGTGGTTCATAAAAATGGGAAAGAGATTTCAAGGGCTAAAAAGTGACTCATCCCCAACAACAACCCATAAAACAAGAGTAGCATAGTGGGACTACAAATTGGGCAAAGAGAACAAGGAGATGTTATGAATGTGGTGAGGTAGGAGATCTTAGGAGGGAGTGCCCAAAATTTCAACTACTTGCATACCAACCATCTCAATGGCAGTTTCAGTAGATGAACTCATGAATCCAAGGAAGGCAACGTTAAGAGTAAGGAAACTTTAGGCAATGGAAGCTAGGAGGGAAGCTAGAGCAAGGACAACAAGGGAGATTTTATGCATTGGAGTCATAAAAGGTAGAATCAAATGCCTTAGTGGAAGTTATGATCTTATGTTTTAGCACTTGGGCACATGTTTTATTTGATCTAGGAGCTACCCACTCTTTTATTTCTACATCATTTGCCTCCTTGGTAGACAGAATTTGTTCCCCTTCATTGTTCATTATGTTTTGAGACTCCTATGGGTGGTAAGGCAGAAACCAAGTGGGTGTGTCATGCTTGTGTACTTTATATTGGGGGTCTTGAAGTTGCAATGGATCTGGTTCTTCTTGATATTTCATCCTTTGATGTAATTGTGAGGATGGATTAGTTGGCTCGGCATCATGTTGTATTAGACTGTTATTTGAAGAAAGTAACGTTTCAAACCTCTTCTGGTTCATATTTGAGCTTCTATGGTCACAAAAGGCTTATAATTATTCCACTAAGTCAAAACCTAGATGACAAGTGGTCAAGAAAGGATGGTGGACAATATTTTCTTTTTAATATGTAGAGAGAAGGCAAAAAGAACACAACTATAGATTGTATTCCAATGGTTTGTGAATTTACTAATGTTTTTCCTAAAGAATTGGCATGTTTACCTCTTCATAGAGAGATGGATTTTTCTATAGAATTGTATCCAGGTACAGATCCAATATCAATAGCTCCATACATGATGGCTCTAGTTGAACTTAAAGAATTGAACATTCAGTTGCAAGAGTTGCAAAGTAAAGGGTTTATTCAACCTAATACCTCACCTTAGGGTGCTCCAGTATTGTTTGTGAAGAAGAATGATGGATCCTTGTGGTTATGTGTGGATTATAGAAAATTGAATAGAGTAACAATGATAAACAAATATCCATTACCTTCAACTGATGACTTATTTGACCAGTTATATGGGGCTTGCTATTTTTCTAAGATTGATTTAAGATCTAGTTATCATCAATTGAGGATACGACAATTAGATATTCCAAAGACTGCATTTTGTACAAGGTATGGGCATTATGAATTTATGGTCATGCCATTTGGATTAACCAATGCTCCAGCTGCATTCATGGACATGATGAATTGTATTTATCGACCTTACTTGGATTACTTTGTGGTGGTATTTATGGATGATATTTTGATATATTCTAAGAGTCGAGAAGAGCATGGTCATTATTTCCATTTAGCGCATCAAGCACTTAGAGAACACCGGTTATATGCCAAATTGGAGAAATATGACTTTTGGATGTAGGAAATTCAATTTTTAAGGCACATGGTTTCTAAAGAGGGTATCTTAGTGGATCCAACAAAAGTGGAAGTTGTGACAAAGTGGGAAAGACCTAAGAATGTTTTTTAAGTACGTAGTTTTCTTGGATTAGCTAGGTACTACAAAAGGTTTGTTGAAAATCAAATTTCATGCCCAATGACTAGACTGACACACAAGGGAGTGAACTTTGATTGGAAGGACAAGTGTGAAGAATCTTTCAAGAGCTAAAAAGGAGACTAGCAACAACACCTGTGCTAATTACTCCTATTAGTGGGAAAAGATATACATTTTATTATGATGCTTTAAGAAATGGTTTGGGATGTGTTTTGATGCAAAGAGGAAGGTTGGTTGCTTGTGCTTCTAGGCAATTGAAGAACCATGAGCAGAACTATACTACACATGATCTCAAACTAGTAGCCATAGTCTTTGTTCTAAAGTTATGGAGACATTACTTATATGGTTAAAATTTTGAGGTGTTTTCTGATCACAAAAGTTTGAAGTACATTTCTCTCAAAAAGATTTGAATGTAAGGCAAATGAGATGGATGGAAACCCTTGAAGATTTTAACTTTACATTGTAATATCATCCAATAAAATCCAATGTGGTTGTTGATGCCCTAAGTAGAAAAGCTCAATGTGTGTTATGGGTTGATGGTTTCTAAGTGGAAAATGTATGATTACATTAGTGAGTTCAATCTTATTTTAACGTACGTGATTCTGGTGCATGTTTTTTACTTTGGTAGCTCAGCCAACAATATTTCATAAGGTTATTTAAGCTCAAAGGAAAGATATAAAGTTAGAGGGCGCGCTCTCAAATTATGGCAAGTGACATAGTGGAAGGTTGGAGCATACATTCTAATGGTGGGATTTATTTCTTAAATACACTTTGTGTTCCTAATGATGCTCAAGTGAAGGAGAAGGTAATGAAGGAAGCTCATCATTCTCGGTTCAATATACACCCTAGAGAAACTAAAATGTACCATGATTTGAGGCGTCAATATTGGTGGCAAGGTATGAAGCGGGATATAGCTAAATTCGTTTCCAAGTGTTTAACATG
>JAJJMF010028715.1:25363-42863 GCA_022058775.1 Vitis hybrid cultivar | reverse complement strand
CTATTTCTTTTCTAAAATTTTTTTTTTCTCTCTTTGGATCTTGGTGCACGATTTTAACCTAGTGCACGTCAAAAAAATAAGAACGAGGAATAAAGAACACAAAAGGAACAAGATAGGATGATAACAGGAAACAAAAGATAAAGAGATAGAAAACTGATTTTAGAACCTGTGCTCTGATACCAAATGATGCGAACCTCAATTGACACGATTTGAGACCCAACAAACAGTATTGGAATAATTGCCCAAGAAAGCTAAAATATAGATTTTTGATAGAACCCTGACCCAACATTTATAAGTGAAATGCGAACCAAAAGTTTAAGTAACAGACCTTAACCCAATGATTATAATGGAATCACGAACCGAAGGTATAAAGTTTGAACGCCATAAGGAAGAATCCCTGATAAGTTCACAGTTTTTGAAGAACCAAAAGAAGAGCAAAGCCTCACCTTTTTTTATTCAATAAAAATTGTCCCCTATTACAATGAGTGCGTGTTATTTATATGTCATGAAAAAAACTTACTAAATATTAAAACCCTAAACTAAAAAAGGTACTAAATATTAAAATCCTAAATAAATGTTGATTTGGTCTAAAATTAGCAGATCCAAAATAGGAAAATAGCTAAAAAATATTCTAAGTAATAAAAGCCTAAAATTAAGGTAGATTTGGCCTAAATTTAGAAGCTTTAGAATAGGAAATAACTGATATGAAGCTGGAAAGTCAATCAGTCATTAATCCATGCCATAAATCATGCCCAATCAAGCCAGATTAGCCCTCAATAGCTTGGATTAAATTTATTACACCTTCATCTTCCTTTGGGCCAAATTGGAATGTCCCGCGTTAGAATCAGCCCAAATCTCTTGAATTAGCCCATTAAGTGCTTCTTTGATCTTCTTAGATCTTGCTTTAGTAATAGGACCAACTGGAACATGCAATGGATCCTTGAATGCTTGTTGATTCTCATCATATTACAAGGACCTAAAATGAAACAACATAATTTAGGTTTCCTAACCATGAAAATTTATGCAATTAAAACTTATGACATTTTCCTTTCTTACCAATTTTTAACAACTTACTATTGTTAATTTTTAATTCTCATATTCTCTAATCTACATGCCCACAAATTTTCAAATCAAATTTGGATTGAATTAAATAATCTTTACAATACATATTAATATTCCCCAATTAATTGGCAAACACTAATTGTTTTTATTTTCCTAAAGCCTAACCCATTAACAAGTCCCAAGTGTCCAAATAACCTAATTAATCACATGCTTTACTAATCTACTTTTCAATCAAACCAAACTAAACAAATATGTATGCTGATCTTACCATTAATAAAATACTTAAGTTAAAACACTTTAAACCCTTAATTAATTCTTATTTTTAACTAAAACATGTTTATAACTAATTACACTCGAATTTTACATAAATTTCACCATTAATTTGTTTCAAAATATCATTAGGAACTAAAATTACTAAATTAATCAACTTCCTTACCTCAAATCTTCACTTTCTCTCTCTAGATTCTCTCTCTAACCCATACTGTTGTAGGTAAAAGGCTGCAAAACGAGGTTGCTATGCCATATAAAGGGGTCTCCATGAAGCCAAGTTGTAGGTGGGAGGCCACATGGCTACCACCAACCCTAACTTTCCCAAT
This sequence comes from Vitis hybrid cultivar, assembly GCA_022058775.1. Taxonomy (NCBI): domain Eukaryota; kingdom Viridiplantae; phylum Streptophyta; class Magnoliopsida; order Vitales; family Vitaceae; genus Vitis; species Vitis hybrid cultivar. The sequence goes on along the minus strand of JAJJMF010028715.1, from coordinate 41,205 downwards.
ATTGCAATTTAGTCCTCCTAGTTAACCAATATTAAACCTATAGTTGCCCATTAGTCCTTTAGGTTTTCATAACTCTAATCAACCCCTAAGAACCTAATAAGCATACTTAAGTCATTAACTAATCTCACTTAACCTTAATCAAAGTTTAATTCATAATTAAATAAGATTAGCACTAAACTAGTTTTAACATCTAATTAAGCATGTTTAAAGTTAAGTACTAAGATAATCATTATTGCCTATTTAATTCAATAGTACTAGGTATTATAGATTTGGATCACATGAACGAATCTGGGTTGTGAGCTTGAGGTTGTGGTTGATCTAAATGACTCAAGGTCCCATGAGCTGAGGGCTTTAGATGCTATAGATAGCTCATGACTGTAGATGACATGAATATCTTGGGGCCCCGTGAGATCAGGGTTCTAGATCCTATGAGCAACTCAAGGTTGATATGAGTGACTCTAGGTTGTGAGCCGAAGGCTCTAGATGTTATGAATATCTTAGAGTTGTTGATGGCATGAACGACTCCAAGTCATGAGCCTAGAGCTCTAAAGGCTATGTATAGCTAGGGTTGTATATGATATGTCCAACTCAAGGTTGTGTGCTTAAGGCTTTAGATGCTATGAACAACTTTGGGTTCTAGATGACATGAACAACTTTGGGTCATAAACTTAATGCTTTAGATGCTATAAAGAGCTTAGGGCTCTAAATGTAATGAACAAGTAAGGGTTGTGGATGATATGAACGGCTCATGGTCCCATGAGCTCAGGCCTCTAGATGTTATGGACTACTTAGAGTTGTGGATGATATGAATGATTCTAGGTCATGAGCTCAAGGATCTAGATACTATGAACAGTTAAGGGCTATAAATGACATGAATGACTCTAGGTTGTGAGCTCAGTGGTGTAGCTGCTATAAACAACTCAAGGTTGTAGATGACATGAACGACTCTAAGTCCTGACCTCAAAGCTCTAAATGCTAAGAGCACATTAAGCCTTGGATAACATGAACAATTCTAGGTGGTGAGCTCAATGCTCTAAATGCTATGAACTGCTCAAGGCTAAGGATGATATGAATGAATCAAGGTCAGGAAATGAGGGCTCTAGATGTTATAAATAACTAAGTGTTGAGGAAGACATGAATGTCTCCAGGTCATGAGTTCAAGGCTCTAGATGCTATGAATAGCTAAATGCTATGGATGACAAAAATTACTCTAGGTCGTGAGTTAAGAGCTTTAGATGCTATGAACAACTAAGTGCTATGGATGACATGAACAACTCTGGGTCGTGAGCTTAGGGCTCTAAATGCTATGAACTGCTCAAGGCAACGGATAATATGAATGATTCTAAGTTGTGAGCTCTAAGCTCTAGAGGCTATGAATAGCTCAAGGTTGTGGATGACATGAACGACTCTAGATCGTGAGCTCAAGGCTCTAAATGATATGAATAGCTCAAGGTTATAAATGACATGAACAACTCTCGATCGTGAACTTAGAGCTCTAGATGTTAAGGCCAGCTAAGGGCTATGGATGATATGAATGACTTGGGGTCCCATGAGTTGAGGGCTCTAGATGTTATGTTCAACTCAGGGTTGGGGATGATATGAGTGATTTTGGGTCATGAGCTCAAGGCTCTGAATGCTATGAAGACCTTAAAGTGTTGGATGACAAGAAGAATTCTAGGTCATGAGCTCAAGGCCTTAGATTCTATGAACAATTCATGATTGTGGACGATGTGAACGACCCAAGGTCGTGAGTTGAGGGCTCTAAATTTTGTGAGCAGCTAAGAGTTGAGGAAGACATGAATGGATTCAAGTGATCAACACAAGGCTCTAAATGATATGTACCACTCAAGGCTATGGATGACATGAATGACTTCGAGGTATGAGCTCAAGGCTCTATATGCTATGAACAACTCAGGGCTATGGATGACACATACAACTCTGGGTCGTGAGATGAGGGATCTAGATGCTATGAATAGCTATGGGTTATTGATGATATGAATGACTCATGGTCTCATGAGGTAAGGCCTCTAGATGCTATGAACAGCTCAGGGTTGTGTATGACATGAACGACTCCAGGTTGTGAGCTCAGAACTCTAGATTATTTGAAAAACTAAGGGTTATGGATGATCTAAATGACTCAAGGTTATGAGCTTAGGCTAATAGACCGGGCTATGGATGATATAAACAACTCAGGGTCGTATGCTCAAAGCTCTATATGTTATGAACAGCTCAGGGCAATGTATGACATGAATGACTCTAGGTTGTGAACTTAGGGCCCTAAATGCTATAAATAACTCAGGGTTGTGGATGACATGAACGACTCCTAGTTGTTAGCATAGGGCTCTAAATGCTAGGAACAGTTGAGGGCTATGGATTGTATGTACAAGTCTAGGTCCCAACCTTAAGGCTCTAGATGCTATAAACAACACAGGGCTTTAGATGACATGAACAACTTCGAGTCATGAGCTCAAGGCTTTAAATTCTATAAATAACTTAGGTTGTTGATGATATGGACTATTTAGGGACGTGTGCTCAGAGCTCTAGATGTTATGAACAGTTTAACGTTGTGGATGATATGAACGATTCTTAGTCCTAAGCTCAAGGCTCTAGATGTTATGAATAGCTCAAGGTTGTAGATGACATGAACCACTTCAGGTCATGAGCTCAGGGCTTTAAATGCTATTAAAAGCTCGGGTTGTGGATGATATGAATGATTTGGGGTTGTGTGCTCAAGGCTCTAGATGTTATAACAGCATAAGGTTGTAGATGACATGAACCACTCCAGGTCATGAGCTCAGGGTTGTAGATGCTATGAACAACTAACGGTTGTGGATGATATGTACAATTCATGGTCCCATGAGCTTAAGTCTCTTAATGCTATGGACAACTCAAGGTTGTGGATGACATGAACAACTCCAATTCATGAGGTTAGGGTTCTAGATGCTATTAATAGGTGAAGGTTGTGGATGATATGAATGACTCGTGGTCCAGTGAGCTCAAGCCTATTCATGCTTCGAACAACTCAAGGTTGTGGATGACATGAATGACTTCAGGTCATAAGCGATGGCTCTAGATGCAATGAACAACTCAAGGTTGTGGATGACATGAACAACTCAAGGTTTTTAAGCTTAGGGCTTTAGAAGCTATGAACAATTTTGGATGACCTGAACGAAATTGGGTTATGAGCTCAAGGTTGTGGTTAATATGAATGACTTAATGTCCCGTGAGATCAAGGCTATTGATGTTATAGATAGCTTAGGGTTGTGGATGACATGAACAACTCTGGGTTGTGAACTCACAGGTCTCGATGCTATGAACAACTCAAGGTTGTGGATGATATGAATGATTTTAGGTCGTGAGCTCAAGGCTCTAAATGTTATGTATAGCTAGAGATGTTAATGATATGAACGACTTGGGTTCATGTGCTCAGCGTTCTAAAAGCTATGAATAGCTCAAGCTTGTAGATGACTTGAACAAATTTAGGTCGTGAGCTTAAAGCTCTAAATGCTATGAACATATCTGAAGGTTGTGGTTGACATGAACGACTCCAAGTCATGAGCTCAAGGCTCTAGATACTATGTGATTACTACCAAAAAGTGATATTTTTTAGACCTAATTATAATGGTTTTAAGCACCTTTGAGTAGTAATCATATTCATTTAACCCAATTAATTCATTAAGGTCCTTAGTAATTGGTTTTAACCATTTTGTGGCAAGTTTACATGTTTTTATCAACTTATGAATCAATTCAAGCATGCCAAATGATGGAGGAGCTATTTGGAATCCATGGCAAAGCTTATGGAAGCTCAAATTCATGAAGAAACCAAGCTTTGGAGCCTGATAGTCCTTTGCCTTAGTCGTTCAAAGTATGCAAGGAAAGAGCACTGGAGAAAGGAAAAACAGAGTGAAGAAAATAGAGGACAGCAGCTGCAGTCTTCTTGTGCACTTTTGGAGCACTTCCCGAAGTCTATTTTGTACATACTATATACCATTTGAAAGCTCAGGAAGTCAAGAATCTAATGCTTCAAGCAGTGTGCAATTTGGAGTTGAAATGAATAAGTTACAGCCATTACAAGATGATCACTCCAAGCTGAAGGAAGCATTTTGCAAAGTGTTGCGGAATCAGCCTTTTGTTGCAAGAATTTCGCAGCCTTTTTGTACAGTGTTGTGGATTCCCTCCTGAAGGTGCCCGATATATGCCGCAAGCTGGAAGCTGAGAACCTCAAGGTGGAAGCCAACTTCGCAGCCCTGCGAGAATAACTTGTTGTTGCGAAGTGATTTCGCAGCCCTCCTTGAATGTCTGCGAAATCTCGCAAACACCATTTTCTCTTGCGAAATGGTCCTTAGTGCTTCCCGATATTTGCCACCGACTCTTTTAGATCTTTTCTTCAGATATTTTTGTATAAATTTCCATTTTCTCCTTGTATTCAACCTCTCATGTAATTCCTTAGCTAGGAAGTATCCAAGGAAGGGTAAATTACCTTCCTATATAAACTCTCTTGCATCCACTGTAAAAGGGGGCATGTGAGATAGAGGTAATCCAATATATAGAATATTTAGTGCCTTGCTCTATTTTTCCTTTTCTTTCATTTTTATTTTCTTGCTAGCCAAACATTCTTTGAGATGTTTTCTCAGAGAATGAGTGGCTAGGATTTTTGTTTCTTGGGTGAAGGAAGCTAAGTAAGGTTCCAACTATATAAGTGTGAGATTTTGTTGTTTTAGTTTTTAATGAAGAGAAAGTGTAACCTGTTAATGGTTTTTATCTTTTTAGTTAACTTAAAACGCCTTTAAATCACCTGGGCCAACACTTGGTAAGGCAAGTGATCTCCGTCCATGGAGATGCACTAGTTTACCCCTTGCGAGCCTTTGGGAGGTGACTTGAAGGTAGGATTTTCTAGAATAGCCAACACTTGGTAAGCTTTTGGACTCCAAGGAGACATCCATTAGTTATCTCTTGCGAGCTTTTGACGGGTAATCCAATGTTAAAGATCACCTTGAATGGCAAATGCTAGGTGAGAGGTACGAGCCATTGCAAGGTGTATCAGTGAGAGGGATTTAGCGTTGAAACCATTAATGGCAAGCATCTGTATCATACCGGTTAGAGAATTAACTATATGTTAATTCTCTAATGCGAGGAAAAGAAACAAGTGACCGGAATCTCCCTCTTTGTAGTTGGCACCTGATCCTAGTAACCTGAAATCCCAAGAAACACCTTTCTTTCTAATTTCTTTCTAAGTTAATTTTAGTTACTTTATGTTAGGTTAGTTTAAAACCAAACCTTTTTCATTCAAACATCTTTATGTTTTCTTTTAAAGCTAACCTTGAAATGAAAAGGCACCAATTCAGCTTTGAATTAATATCATTTGTGAAGTGAAAACCCATCCCAGTGAACCATCCTAGAGCCACTATGCTATAGTAGCTTTTTCTTTGCTACCCTAGTTCATGGTGTTATAGGTTATAAATTTTGTTGATTACTCCCGCCATTAAGGAGCACCAGCTGGACACGAATCAGCTGAGACACCAATTGGGCACGAATCAAATGGCGCCGTTGTCGGGGATCGAACCCCGAATCAAATGGTGCCATTGCCACTGCCGCTGCTAGGGACGAATCACTATGAATAACTAAGGTTTATGGACGATATGAATGACTCGTGGCCTTATGAGCTCAAGCCTCTAGATTCTATAGACAACTTTAGAGCCTTGAGCTCCCGAGCTAGAGTTGTTGATGTGATCCATAATCCTAAGTTGTTCATAAAATCTATAGGTTTGAGCCCTAAGTTGTTCATATCATCTACAGCCCTAAGCTATCCATAGCATATAGAGCCCTAAGCATGCAACCTCAAGTAATTCATATCACCCACAACCTTAAGTTGTTCATAGCATTTAAAGCCTTGCGATCCCAACCCGGAGTGGTTCATGTGATCTACAACCCTGAGTTGTTCACAACATCTAGAACTCTCGACTCATGAGAACCCAAGTCTTTCATATCATCCATAGCCCTAAGTTGTTCATACAATCTAGAGCCTTGATCTCTTAACATGGAGTTGTTCATATCATCCGCAGCCCTGAGCTTTTCATAGCATTTAGAGATCTCAACTCTTGACCCAGAGTCATTCTTATCATCCATAGCCCTGAGCTATCCATAGCATCTAGATATCAGAGCTCACAGGACCCCGAGGTGATCATATCATCCACAACCTTGAGCAGTTCATAGAATCTAGTGGTTTGAGCTCTAGACCCGAAGTCGTTCGTATCATCCATAGCCTTAAGCTATTCATGGCATATGGAGCCCTGAGCATACTACCCCGACCCATTCATATCATCGATAGAACTGAGTTGCTCATATGATTTAGATCCCTTAGCTTACAACCTAGAGTTGTTCATGTAATACATAGTGTTGAGTTATCCATAGAATCTATTACCTTAAGCTCACAGGACCCTGAGTCATTTAGATCATCTATAACACTTAGTTTTTCATAGAATCTAGAGTCATGGGCTCACAACTTGGAGTCGTTCATGTCATACACAACCCTGAGTTGTTCATAGCATTTAGAGGCCTTACCTCATGGGACCATGAATCAGTAGTATCATCAACAACCCATAGTTATTCATAGCATCTAGATCCCTCATCTCACAACCCGAAGTTGTATGTGTCATCCATAGCCCTAAGTTGTTCATAGCATATAGAGCCTTGAGCTCACACCGTAGAGTCGTTCATGTCATCCATAGCCTTGAGTGGTACATAGTGTTTAGAGCCTTGCACTGATGACTCGAAGCCATTCATGTCTTCCTCAACTCTTAGTTGCTCACAAAATTTAAAGCCCTCAACTCACGACCCTGAGTCATTCACACCATGAGTTGTTCATAGCATATAGAGTCTTAAGCTCACAACCTAAAATTCTTCTTATCATCCAATGCTTTAAGGTCATCATAGCATGTAGAGCCTTGAGCTCATGACTGAGAACCACTCATATCATTCTCAACCCTAATTTGAACATAGAATCTAGTGGTTTGAGCTCTAGACCCAAAGTCGTTCATATCATCCATAGCCCTAAGCTATTCATAGCATATGGAGCCCTAAGCATACTACCCCAAGACATTTATATCATAAATAGAACTGAGTTGTTCATATGATTTAGATCCCTTAACTTAAAACTTGGAGTTGTTCATATGATTTAGATCCCTTAACTTAAAACCTGGAGTTGTTCATGTAATCCACAACCTTAATTTGTTCATAGCATCCAGAGCCTTGAGCTCAAGAGAAAGAATCATTCATATCATCCACAGTCGTGATTTGTTCATAGGATCTAAAGCCCTTAGCTCATAGGACCTTGAGTCGTTCATATCACCCACAAGCTTGAGCTGTCCATATAATTTAGAGCCCTAAGCTCTCGACTTGGAGGTGTTCATATTATCCACAACCCTAAGCTTTTCATAACATTCTGAGTTCTTAGGTCACGATCCGGAGTCGTTCCTGTCATCCACAGCTCTGATTTTTGCATAACATCTAAAGCCCTAAGCTCATAGAACCCTGAGTCATTCATATCATCCCCAACCCTTAATTGTTCATAGCATCTGGGGCTTTGAGCTCAAGTCTCGAAGTCAGTCATCTCATTCACAACCTTGAGATATTTATAACATCTACAACTCGAAGCACACAACCCCAAGTCGTTCATATCATACACAACCTTGAGTTGTTTGTAACGTTTATAGCCCTCAGCTCACAACCTGGATTTGTTCATGTCATCCACAACCCTAAGTTGTTCATAGTATCAAAACCCCCCTAACTCATGACCCAGAGTAATTCATGTCATCCACAGCCCTAATTTGTCCATATCATCCATAGCCCTAAGTTGTTCATAACATATAGAGCCCTGAGCATATAACCCCTAAGACATTCATATCATCAATAGACCTTAGGTGTTCATAGCATTTAGAGCCCTGAGCTTATGACCTAGATTAATTCATGTAATCCATAACCCTGAGTTATTTCTAGAATCTAAAGCCTTGAGCTCAAAGGAAAGAATCGCTCATATCATCCATAACCCTGATCTATTCATAGCATCTAAAGGCCTTAGCTTATGGGACCTTGAGTCATTGATATCACCCACAACACTGAGTTGTGCATACAATCAAAAGCCCTGAGCTCTCGACCCGGAGCCATTGATATCATTCACAACCCTGAGCTTTTCATAGCATTTAAAGCTCTTAGATCACGACCTGAAGTCATTCATATCATCTATGATTCGTCCCCAATTGGTGTTCTTTTTAATTCAATCCTTAGACGGGAGTTATCAACAAAATTTATAAACCTAATTCACCCTATTCTAGAGTAGCATAGTGGTTCTAGGATCGTCCACAGGGATGGGTTTTCATATCACACATGATGTTAGTTTAACGTACTAAAATGGTGTTTTTTCTTTTGTAAGTTAGCTTTAAAAGAAAACATAATTGTGGTTGAAAAAGATTGGTTTTAAGCTAACCAAAACTAGTAACTGAGATTAATTACAAAGAAAAGGTTTCTTGGAATTTCAGGTCACTAGGTTCAGGTCCCTTATACAAAAGGGGAAGATTCTGGATCTTTTCCTCGCATTGGGGATTTAACCTATAGTTATTTCCCGAACCAGTGTGTTACAGTTGCTTCCCACTAATGGTTTCAAACATTAAAGTCCTCTCACTGACAGATCTTGCAATGGTTCATACCTCTCACCTGGTATTGGCCATTCAAGGTGATCCTTAACCTTGGATTACGTTTCAAAAGCTCGCAAGAGATAACTAATGGATGTCTTCAGGGAGTCCGAAAAGCTTACCAAGTGTTGGCCATTCTAGGTAATCCTATCTTTAAACCACCTCCTAGAGGCTCGCAAGAGATAACTAATGGATCTCAATGGATGGAGTCTGAAAAGCTTACCAAGTGTTTGCCCAAATGATTTTAAGGGATTTTAAGTTAACTATAAAAATAAAAACCATTAACGGGTCACAACCTCTCTTCATTTAAAACTGAAACAAGGAAAACTCCCACTTTTGTATCCGAATCCCTTACCTAGCTTTCTTTACTCCAAGAAACAAAAAGCCTAGCCACTCATCCTCTGAGAAAACAGTCTCAGAGGTTGTTTGGCTAGAAAGAAAATAAAGAAAAAATTAGAAGGTAAGGCAGAGCAAAGCTCTGTATTTTTACTTACTAAAAAGAATGTACAAGTGATCCCCAAGAACTTCTTCCAAGATTTCGAGATTCCGGGATTCCGAGATATTACAAAAGAGATATTTTAATACATATATATAGAGATATTTTTAACCCCTTATTTAGACATCCTAAATATCTAAAAATATCTTCAAGTGATTACAATGAGAGAATAGGTAATTACACAAAATATCTTGAGATAAAAATATAACGGAGTCAGCAAGAAAATATCTGAAGATTACACAAGAAGATTTCGCAAGGGTTGCAAAATTGATTTTCTTCAGCTTTGGTTTCGCAAGGAATTGCGAAATTCATTTTCACCTGTTTTGCAAGGCTTGCGAAATTTCGCAAAGGGGTTGTGAAAATTTCGTAAGGGTGTGAAATTCATTCTTCATGACCTTGCTCTCTCCTGCAGCTTGTACTCCTCTTGGACAATTTCGCAAGCTTACGAAATTGTTGGATGTTAGATTATTTCTCTCATTCTTTTCCTTGCACACGTGATTGATTTGGCAAAGGCTTTGAAGCTCTCCAGAACTTGGATTCTTCATGTTTTTAAGCTTCAACTTGCTTTGCCATGAACTGAACAAAGTCCTCCCTCATTCTTAGCTCATTGTAATGATCAAAAAGCTATTAACAACACCAAAACTTGCCAAAAACTGATTAGAACACTTGCAAAAGTCCTTAATGTTCCAATTGGGTTAAAAGGTATTAAATACTACTTGGAAGTGTTTTAAAAGAGTTAATTTCAGGTTATAAAATAACACTTTTTGAGTAGCAATCACTCCCTCCAACCAACATATTGCTAGTCCCTTAGTAATGAAGAAGAGAAAAACAAAAATCAGATAGTATATAATTTACAAAATCATTTTAATCACTCCAAAAAAATTTCAAGTGGCATGATTTGGAACGTACTCTCCCATAGAACATCAAAGAATCAAGTCTCAACTTTCAACAGGAGTTATCAAATCACTTGCCCAATTATAATTTATAAAGAGTAGACATTATGCAAATTTACATATCAAAAGAAATTCCACTCCCAAAGGTCCAATGCTTACTCTTCCACAAAAATCTACATGTTATTTACTAGCTTCTGAAAATAGTATGCCAAACTATTCTTTCCCCCTAACCTAGTTCTTTTCCAAACCGTAGCAAACTGACCAACCAAAAAAATAGGCTAAGAATGCACCTCTTTTATTTCACATTTTTTTTTCATTGTAGGAGTGCAATGCTCAAGGTATTACTTTCTAAAGTGTCCATGTAACGGGGGTCCATCGATGACTCCCAACCGATCAAGGTTTAGGGCATCAAGCTTTAAGGATCTTTTAACCACTAACTCCTCGGATTTTTTCCCGGACTTTTGAATTTGAAAATTTAATACCCAAGCACCTACAATATGTTAAACTCCACCTATTCACCCTTGTAACGAGCATTGAGTTTAGTGACTCCCAACCAGTAAAGGCTTAGGGCACCGAGTTTTTAAAGATTTTCACCATATACCCCTTGGACCTTGCTCGGGTTTCAAAGCAAGCGTAACACTTTGTTTTTTTTTTTTTTTTTCTGAAGGCTCATTGGCCTTTTATGAGGTGTCCCAACACTATTAAAATGAGGTCAAAGAAAAACCAAGTCTAAATTTTCCCAAGTCAAGGGGTGAAATAGTTTTTCATCTTATAAACAAAACCTAGTGTGCATCGTGTGTGGTAAGATTAAAGTGGAAGAAATAAGGTTGCATTCAATAGGAGTTTCAGTAATTTATCAACTTCAATAAGCATAATACCAACTCTAAAATTCAAATAAAAAGATAAGAATTCAACTTCTCCCATTTCATTTTGAGAAATTTTTCCTTAATAATCATTGAGAGAAGAGTAAAAAACTTTAAACTTAAGAAAAAAATTTAAAAATTAAGCAAAAAAAACTAAATTACCAAATTAACCTAATATTATTAACAATACTTCCTTCCTCAACTCTCCCCCCAACCGAGATCTACATTGCCCTCAATGTGGCAAGAGCGATTGAACAAAAAGGGAGGAAGTGGTACCGCTTGAGTTGAATTGAGTCTAAGTCGTATAGGAGAAACTACATGATTGAAAAAGAAACACAACAAAATAATGAGTAGAGAAAATAGAAGAGTGGTAAATATAAGCATAAATGATGTCTATATATTACTTTGGAAAAGTAAAATATGAAATATGATCATGTAATACATCCAATCCCAAAATATAAAACATCAAAGTAAAACACTATATCTAGTAATATAATAAGTGAATGCACAAGACAAAAAGATGATCAGTTGGTGGCTGGATCATGTGAGGATGATGGATCTGTGGTGGCCTCTTGAGTGGTTTGGATCGGGGCCTCGGCTATGGTGGCATCCTTAGCTGGAGCTACAGGCTCTGATGGGCTAGGAATGTCAAGCTGAGGTGGTGGCAGAATACTCAGATGTTGCTATATCTGATGAAGGATAACAGTATGCTAGTCTAGCTGTGCAAGGATCGCCTCCATCTACCGGAATAAAGCATTATATGTAGTAGTTAGTGTTTGGAACAAATGTACCGTGGCACGGAACTCTGTGGCAGATATGGTGATGGAGGCCTCCGATGTAGGAAGTGAAACTGGTGGAATAGGAGGTGTAGCTGGTGGAACAGTAGGTGTGGCCTTAGGCATAGGTGGTGCAGGGGTAGGTGGTACAGACCCTATGAGAAGATCATCCTGCTGTGCTTGATCGGCTTCTAGTGGTGCTGCTACAGGTTCTGAATAACCCGACAACTGTGTCCATTTGTCGAGAGTGAAATGCTCTCGACAATGGTGGCAGTGTTCAAGGTGTGGCTCAATAGGATATACCATGTGTTCCAATATATGACAGAGCAGCCTCAGAAACAACAATGGAATAGTGTTGGCTTGTTGTAGCTTCTTCTTGTGAACCTTCTTCTCAAAGTGGAGGAGCACGGCCATAATCAGGTGATGTGGCCTAAAATAGAAGCCCTCGGATATCCTGAATAACGCATCCAGGAGGGCTCCTCGCCTCTGCACTAGATGCTGAAGAGGAAAAATGTTGAACTGTAGTAACACATCTACTAGGAGCATCCCAAATAGAAGCTCCTTACGTAGAAGGAATGAATCTGAAGAAGTCCCCTTGTATAGGATATAGACCATGTCTTGTTGAGAAATTGGAACCACTCTTTGAACTCTGCTAGGTCCACTGACTCTTATGGAATATGGAGAGCCTCTGCTATGTGTCTCGCCTTTAGAATACCCTGGCATCCATCGATGCTGAAATGGATGGCAGTAGGACTCGGGACGTCTCTAGTAGTCATGGACTAATAAAAATCCATGGCTACTCTGGGATAGAAAAATTCCCTAGGGGTCATGAGGTGCTCCAAATGGTACCTCTGAAGTAGACCAAATGAATCCTGAAGCTTCAATTGTTGTCGCATGGCCTCGATATCGAAGTAAAGCTTAGAATGAAATGGTCGGGCTCTATAATCCGAATTGCCCTTAATGGGCGGCATGGTCATCATAGGCCTCTTGATGATGGCTTCCGAGATAATGCCGGAAGGACGCTGAAAAATCAGCAGGGCCTAAGGATCAGGTTGTGCATGCCTAGACCACTCTCTAGGTCCTGAGGTCCTGGCTCTCTTAGGTGGAATATGGCGTATTGATGGCTCAGGGGGTGGAGAAGTCGGTGTTCTCCGTGTCGTGTATCTGCGCTGAGGAGGGCTGGAGGGCACTCCTTCCTCAAAAGATGGAGCGGTCTGGGCCTCGGGGGCCTGAGATGAATCCCGAGCAGGGGAGGCTCTTGGCCTCCGCTCTTGAGATACTGAAGGGTTGGTATGGCCTCCTCTCATGCGCACCATGGCCGAAATGGAGCGAGAGGCATAGGTCGCCTCTTCAAATGGTTGGCCGCGGGACATCCACTGGAGAGAAAACCAATAGTCGCTTGGGCTTCGCAAGGTGGAGGGGGGAGGGGGGTTTCGTAGGGTTCAGATGGGTTTGCGAAATGAATACAGGGCTGGGATGCCTTGAACTAATAGTTTAAGTGACTTTTGGAATTCGCAAGGTTGCGAATTGGGTGCTAGGGTTGCGAAATAAGTTCGCAAACCCTCTCAAATTTTGCAAGGTTTTCGCAAGGCATTTTATGTGTGTGAAATGAGTTTGCATAGGCTTTTTAAATTTCGCATGGGATTTTGCAAGGCAAAGCTGGGTTGTGAAATTTTAGTAAGATGAATTTGGGGCTTGCGAAATGTGCTATGTTTTTCATATTTTTCCTCCTCCTGAAGAATTTTTAAAGATTTATCCATCTATTTTGAAATCCACCTGCAATTGATCATCAAAGGATAAATTAAATCACAATAAAATAGAATTAAAACAAAAGATCGAAATTAAAACAAGTAATAAATCAATAAAACCTTAAATCAATAGTAAAATAAAAAATATGGACAAAACAGAAAATATGGACTTAATAGTCTTCCGACAGACTAAGTCCATCTAACCTGTTCTCTTTTTAGGCTTGATGTGGCTCAAGGAGGGTGATTTCCTCCTTGTCTCAAAAAAATGGCTCCATGAATGGCTTGAGACATTGGCCATTGAATTTAAAGCTCCCAGTGATGTTGGAATTGAGTAGTTCCACTACTCCATTTGAATATACTTGTTGGATACTAAACGAACCTATCCACCTTGAGTTCAACTTTCCCGGAAAGATGTGGAGCTTAGAGTCATACAGCAAGACTCTTTGTCCTTTCTGGAATTGTTTGTGGGAGATTAACTGATCATGCCACCTATTCAATCTCTGCTTTCAATGTTTGAATTATTGTAGACATCATTTCTCAGTTCCTCCATCTCATTAAGGTCTAAGAACCTCTTCATGTCGGCTCTGTTCAAGTCCATGTTGAGCTTCTTGATTGCCCACCAAGCTTTGTATTCTACTTCCACAGGGAGATGACAAGCTTTGCCATAAACAAGGCAGTAAGGTGACATTCCAAGAATGGTCTTATAAGTTGTTCTGTAAGCCCACAATGAATCATGGAGCTTCATAAACCAATCTTTTCTACTTGTATTCACCACCTTCAATCAGTATGTTTTTGATCTCCCGGTTTGCTAACTAAACTTGCCCAGAAGTTTGAGGGTGGTAAGGTGTAGCTACCTTATGCTTTACCCCGTACTTGGCTAAAAGAGTTTCGAATGACTTGTTACTAAAATGAGTACCCCCATCACTGATTATGGCTTTGGGTACCCCAAATCCCGAGAAAATGTTCCCCTTTAGAAATTTGAGAACAACTCTATGATCATCGTGTTTGCATTGGATTGCTTCAACCCATTTAGAAACATAATCCACCCCCACCAAGATGTAGGAGTAGCCAAAGGACATAGGGAAAGGTCCCATGAAGTTAATGCCCTAGACATCGAAAAGATCAACTAATAAAATGGGGTTCAAAGGCATCATGTTCCTTCGTGTCAACTTTCCAAGTCTCTAGCATCTTTCACAACTCTTGCACATGGTGTGGGCATCTTTGAAAAGTGAGGGCCAACAGAAACCCGATTGCAATACTTTCATAGCTGTTTTCTGTGAAGCAAAGTGGCCTCCACATATGCTTTCATGGCAATGACTGAGGATCCCCTGTTGCTCTTGTTCAAGGACACACTTCCGTATTATCTGGTCTACACAATATTTGAATAGAAATGGCTCTTCCCAATAGTAAGCATGAATTTTTGCAAAGAAGTGCTTCTTGTCTTGAGCTTTCCACTCACTTGGAACTTCTCCGGTAACTAGATAGTTAGTGATATGGGCATACCAAGGAGTGGTTTGAGAATTCATTTTTCCCACTTCTCTAGCATTTGGTTCATCCCATCCTCGTGAAACTTCAGCAACATAACTAAAGAAATCCATGGCTTCCTTCAGATTCTTACTCATGAAGTCTCCTCCACACATCGTTTCCAAGAGCTGCTTCATTGAGGAAGACATTCCGTCATAGACATAGCTCACCAATAGCCATGTGTCAAAGCCATGGTGAGGACAAGCATTGATCACTTCCATGTATCTTTCCCAGCACTCATAGAATTTCTCATTCTCTTTAGCTGAGAAATTTAAAATTTGACTTTTCAAGCCGTTGGTCCTATGAATCGAGAAAAATTTCTTGAGAAATTCAGCTTGTAAATTAGTCCAAGCTCGGATACTCCTTGGCCTCAAAGAATTAAGCCAAATTTTGGCCTTATCCTTTAAGGTAAAAGGAAATAGCTTAGGTCACATCAAGTCGATGGAAGCTCCTTCTTCTTGGAACGTATTACAAACTTCTTCAAATTCCTTAATATGTGCGTATGGATTCTCTCTTTCCATGCCATGGAAAGTAGGTAGAAGTGGCACAATATGTGGTCGGATCACTAGCTGCTCTGTAGGTGGCACTATACATGACAGTGCACTCATACAAGGTGGATGCATACGGTCCCTCATGGATCGGAATGCATTGAGATTATCCTCTTGAGCGTGTTGACTATGCTGATCTTCAGGTGTAGCCTTCATGATATTCAAGCACAACTCCAACTCTATCTCGTGAGGATTTTCAATTTTTACAATTCTTCCCCCACTATCTCGTATCCAATATGGCATACACAATTAGCGATAACTGAAACAAACAACAAAAAAAAAAAAAAAACAAGAAAAACGAGAAAAA
>JAJJMF010028715.1:960-25263 GCA_022058775.1 Vitis hybrid cultivar | reverse complement strand
ACAATTCTAGAAAGAAAAAATTAAGGTTAACTAAAAGCTAAATAAAAAATAAACTAAAAACAAAAACAAATAAAAAGAAATAAATAAAAAGAGTTAGTAAAAGAAAAGAAAAATCACCGGACTTGTGATGAAGATCACAAGTGTTCTGAAAAAGTCATATCACTATGAAGTGGCACCATCCCCGGCAACGGCGCCATTTGATTCATCCCTAATTGGTGTTCTTTTTAATTCAGTCCTCGGACGGGAGTTATTAACAAAATTTATAAACCTAATTGACCATATACTAGGGTAGCATATCTAGCATAGCATAGTGGTTCTAGGATCGTCCACAGGGATGGGTTTTCATATCACACATGATATTAGTTTAACATACTAAAATGGTGTTTTTTCTTTTACAAGTTAGCTTTAAAAGAAAACATAATTGTGGTTGAAAAAGATTGGTTTTAAGCTAACAAAAAATAGTAATTGAGATTAATTACAAAGAAAAGGTTTCTTGGATTTTAGGTCCCTTATACAAAAGGGGAAGATTCCGGATCTTTTCCTCGCATTAAGGATTTAACCTATAGTTATTTCTCCAACTGGTGTGTTACAGTTGCTTCCCACTAATGGTTTCAAACACTAAAGTCCTCTCACTGACTCATCTTACAATGGTTCATACCTCTCACCTGGTATTGGCCATTCAAGGTGATCCTTAACCTTGGATTACCTTTCAAAAGCTCGCAAGAGATAACTAATGGATATCTCCAGGGAGTCTGAAAAGCTTACCAAGTGTTAGCTATTCTAGGTAATCCTACCTTAAACCACCTCCCAGAGGCTCGCAATAGATAACTAATGGATCTCAATGGATGATCTCAATGGATGGAGTCCGAAAAGCTTACCAAGTGTTGGCCCAGATGATTTTAAGGGATTTTAAGTTAACTATAAAAATAAAAAACATTAACAGGTCACAACCTCTCTTTATTTAAAACTGAAACAAGGAAAACTCCCACTTTTGTATCCGGATCCCTTACCTAGCTTCCTTTACTCTAAGAAACAAAAAGCCTAGCCACTCATCCTCTGAAAAAATAGCCTCAGAGGTTGTTTGGCTAGAAAGAAAATAAAGACAAAATTGGAAGGTAAGGTAGAGCAAAGCTCTATACTTTTACTTACTAAAAAGAATGTACAAGTGATCCCCAAGAACTTCTTCCGAGATTTCGAGATTTCGGGATTCCGAGATATTACAAAAGAGATATTTTAACACATATATATAGAGATATTTTTAACTCCTCATTTAGATATCCTAAATATCTAAAAATATCTTCAGCTGATTACAATGAGAGAATAGGTAATTACACAAAATATCTTGAGATAAAAATCTAATGGAGTCGGTAAGAAAATATCTGAAGATTACACAGGAAGATTTCGCAAGGCTTGCAAAAATTTCGCAAGGCTTGCGAAATTGATTTTCTTCAGCTTTGGATTCTCAAAGGGGTTGCAAAAATTTTGCAAGGGTGCAAAATTCATTCTTCATGGCCTTGCTCTCTCTTACGGCTTGTACTCATTTTGGGCAATTTCGCAAAGCCATGAGAAATTGTTGGATGTTAGATTCCTTCTCTGATTCTCTTCCTTACACACTTGATTGATTTGGCAAAGGCTTCGAAGCTCTCCAAAACTTGGATTCTTCATGTTTTTGAGCTTCAACTTGCTTTGCCATGAACTGAACAAAGTCCTCCCTCATTCGTGGCTCATTTTAATGATCAAAAAGCTATTAACAACATCAAAACTTGCCAAAAACTTACTAGTACACTTGTAAAGGTCCTTAATGTGCCAATTGGGTTAAAAGGTATTAATTACTACTTAGAAGTGTTTTAAAAGATGTTAATTTCAGGTTATAAAATAGCACTTTTTGAGTAATAATCAATCTACAACCTTGAGTTATCCACGGCATCTAGAGCCCTGAGCTCATGAAACCTCGAGTCTTCCTATGATCCACAATCCTCAATTGTTCATAGCATCTAGGGCTCTAAGCTCATGGCCCAGAGTCGTTCATGTCATCTATAACCTTAAGTTGTTTATAGCATCTAGAACTTAGAGCACATGACCCCGAGTTGTTCATATCATACATAACCTTGAGTTTTTCATAGCTTTTAGAGCCCCAAGCTCATGACCCAGAGTCGTTCATATCATCAATAACCCTAACCTATTCATAGCATATAGAGCCTTAGGCATACGACCCCGAGTCATTCATATCACCCACAACCCTAAGTTGTTCATAGCATTTAGAGCCTTGAGCTCCCGACCTAGAGTTATTCATGTGATCGACAACCTTGAGTTATTCATGGCATCTAAAGCCCTCGACTCATGAGACCCCGAGTCTTTTATATCATCCATAACCCTGAGTTGTTCATAGAATCTTAAGCTCTAATCTCCTAACCTAGAGTCGTTCATATCATCTGTAACCTTGAGCTTTTCATAGCATTTAGAGATCTCAGCTCGCGACTTGGAGTCATTCTTATCACCCAAAACCCTAAGCTATCCATGGCATCTGGAGCTCAAAGCTCACAGGACTCTGAGGCGTTTATATCATCCATAGCCCTGAGCTGCTCATAGAATCTAGAGCCCTAAGCTTACGACCTGAAGTCATTCATGTCATCTACAACCCTAGACTTGAGAATTTCATAGCATCTAGAGCCCTTAACTCATGAGGCTTTGAGTCGTTCATATCACCCATAACCCTAAGTTGTTCATAGAATCTAGAGCCTTGAGCTCTCGACCTAGATTCATTCATATCATTCACAGTCCTAAGCTTTTCATAGCATTTAGAGCTCTCAACTCAAGACCTAGAGTCGTTCATGTCATCCAGAGCCCTAAGCTATCCATAACATCTAGAGCCATGAGCTCATGGAACCCCGAGTAACTCATATCATCCACAACCCTCAATTGTTCATATCATTTGGGGCTCTAAGTTAATATCCCAGAGTCATTCATGTCATCCATAGCCTTGAGCTATTTATAGCATTTAGAGATTGGAGCACATGACCCCGAGTCATTCATGTCATACACAACCATGAGTTGTTTGTGACTTTTAAAGCCCTAAGCTCATGACCCTGAGTCGTTCATGTCATCCATAGCCCCAAGTTATTCATAATATCCAAAGCCCTTAACTCATGACCTGAAGTTGTTCATGTCATCCACAGCCCTTAGCTGTTTATAACATCTAAAGCCTTGAGCACAAGACCCCGAGTTATTAATTTCATCCACAACCTTAAGCTATTCATAGCATATAGAGCCTTGGGCATACGATCTCAAGTCATTCATATCATACACAATCCTAAGTTGTTCATAGCATTTAGAGCCCTGAGCTCATAACCCAAAGTTGTTCATGTGATCCACAACCCTGACTGGCTCATAACATCTGGAGCCTTAAGCTCACAGCAAAGAATCATCCATATCATTCACATCCTTGAGCTATTCATAACATCTAGAGCTCTTAACTCATAGGTCCCCGAGTTGTTCATATCATCCATAACCTTGAGTTGTTCATAGAAGCTAAAGCCTTGAGCTCGCAACCTGGAGTTGTTCATATCATCCACAACCCTAAGCTTTCCATAGAATTTAGAGCTCTAAGCACATGACCTAGAGTCATTCATGTCATCTACAACCCTGAGTTGTCCATAGCATCTAGAGCCCTAAGGTCAAGGGACCTCATTTTGTTATCATCCACATCCCTGAGTTGTTCATAGAATCTAGAGCTTTGACCTCTCAATCTAGAGTCGTTCATACCATCCATAACCTTGAGTTGTCCATAGCATATGACCCTGAGACATGCATGTCATCCACAACTATGAACTTTTGATATCATCTAGAGCCTTGAGCTATGACAAAGAATCGTTCATATCATCCATTACCCTGAGTTGTTCATAGCATCTAGAACCCTCAGGCTCATAAAAAGAAACTTTCATATCATCAACAACCTTGAGTTGTTCGTAGTATCTAGAGCCCTCAACTCACGGGACCTTGAGACCTTCATATCATCTACAACCCTAAGCTATTCATAGAATCTAGATCCCTGAGTTCTCAAACTAAAGTCATTCATATCATCCACATCCCTAAGCTTGTCATAGCATTTAGAGCTCTTAACTCACAACCCGAAGTCGTTCATGTCATCCATATCTCTAAGTTGTCCATAGTATCTAAAGCATTGAGCTCATGGAACCTCGAGTTGTTCATATCCACAACCCTCAACTGTTAATAGCATTTAGGGCCTTAATCTAATAGTCCGAAGTCATTCATGGCATCCACTACCTTGAGCTATTTATTGCATCTAGAACTCGGAGTACATGACCCTAAGTCTTTCATACACAATCTTTAGTTGTCCCTAACATTTTAACCCCTGAGCTCATGACCCGAAGTCATTCATGTCATCCATAGCCTTGAGTTGTTCATAACATCTAAAACCCTTAACTAACGAGCTGTGGTCGTTCATGTCATCCACAACCTTAAGTTGTTCATAGCATTTAAAGCCTTGAGCACAAGACCCCAAGTCATTCATGTCATCCACGACCCTAAACTTTTCATAGCATATAAAGCCTTGGGCATACGACCCCATGTCATTCTTATCATCCACATACTTGAGTTGTTCGTAGCATTTAAAGCCCTAAACTCATGACCTAGATTCGTTTCTATCATCCACAACCTTGAGCTATTCATAGCATCTAGGGTCTTGAGCTCACGACAAAGAATCGTTCATATCATCCACAACCCTAAGTTGTTCATAGCATCTAGAGCCCTTAGCTTACAAGATCGTGAGTCATTCCTATCATCCATACCCCTGAGCTATTCATAGAATGTAGAACCCTCAACTCTTAAACTAAAGTCATTCATATCATCTATAACCTTAATCTTTTCATTGCAATTAGAGCTTTAAGTTCATGACTCGAAGTTGATCATGCCATCCACTACCCTAAGCTGTCATAACATTTAGAGCCTTGTGCTCATGAGACCCTGAGTCATTCATATCATCCACAACCCTCGGCTATTCATAGCATCTAGGGCCTTGAGCTCATGGCTTGAAATAATTAATGTCATCAACAATCTTGAGTTGTTCAAAGAATTTACAACCTAGACCAGACGACCTTGAGTTATTCATATCATACACAACCTTGAGTTGTTCATATCATACACAACCTTGAGTTGTTCATATGATACATAACCTTGAGTTGTTCCTAGCATTTAAAGCCTTGAGCTCACGACCTAGAGTCATTCATGTTATCCACAGCCCTGACCTATTCATAGTATCTAAATCTCTTAACTCACGACCCTGAGTTGTTCATGTCATCCACAACCCTAAGTTGTTCATGTCATCACGACCCAGCTTGAACGACTCCAGGTTATGAGCTCAAGGCTGTAAATGTTATTAACAACTTAGGGCTATGGATGACATAAACAACTCTAGAATGTGATCTCATGGCCCAAGATGCTATGTACAGCTTAGGGCTATGGATGATATGAACGACTCGAGGTCCCATGAGGTCAGGGCTCTAGATGCTATGAATAGCTCAGGGTTTTGAATGATATGAACGACTTCGGGTCGTGAGTTTAGGGCTCTAAATGCTATGAACAACACAAGGTTGTGTATGATATGAACAACTTAGGGGTCGTGTGCTCTAGGTTGTAGATGCTACAAACAACTCAAGGTTATGGATGACATGAGCGACTCTGGGCCATGAGCTTAGAGCCCTAGATGTTATGTACAGTTAAGGGTTGTGGATGATATGAATGACTCGAGGTATTGTGAATTGAGGGCTCTAGATGCTATGGTTTTATGGATGACATGAATGTCTCTAGGATGTGAGCTTAGAGCTTTAAATGCTATGAAAAGCTCAGAGTTGTGGATGATATGAACAACTCTAGGTCTAGAACTTAGGGCTCTAAATTTTAGAAATAACTTAGGGTTGTGGGTGATATGAATGACTTGAGGTTGTATGCTCAGGGATCTATATGCTATGAACAGTTCAGAGTTGTGCCTGATAGGAACGACTCTAGGTCATGAGTCTTAGGCTTTAGATGTTATGAACAGGGCAGGGCTATAAGATATGAACAATTGTAAGTCATTAGCTCAAGGCTCTAAATGATACAAAATGCTCAAGGTTGTGTATGATATGACCGAATCGGGGTCATGTGGTCCAAGCTCTAGATGCTATAAACAATTAAGGGTTGTGGATGATATGAACAACTCAAGGTCCCATGAGCTTATGGCTCTAGATTCTATGGACAATTTAGGGCTATGAATGACATGAACGACTTCGGGTCTTGAGTTCAAGGCTTTAAATGCTATGAAAAGCTCAAGGTTGTGGATGATATATGATTCGTCCCTAACAATGTGCAAATTGATTCAGTCTTTAGACGGGATTTATCAACAAAATTTATAAACCTGATTCACCATATACTAGGGTAGCATAGCTAGCATAACATAGTGGCTCTAAGATCGTTCACAGGGATGGGTTTTCATATCACACATGATATTAGTTTCAAAAGATGGTTTTCCTTTTATCAGTTAGCTTTAAAAGAAAACATAATCGTTTGGTTGAAAAGGATTGTGTTTAAGCTAATCAAAATAATAACTGTGATTAATTACAAAGAAAAGGTTTCTTTGATTTTCAGGTCACTAGGTTCAGGTCCCTTATACAAAAAGGGAAGATTCCGGATTTTTTCCTCGAATTAGGGATTTAACATATAGTTATTTCCCGAACCGGTGTGGTACAGTTGCTTCTTATTAATGATTTCAACCTTAAAACCTCTCATTGACTCACCTTGCAATGGTTTATACCTCTCTCTCACCTAGTATTAGCCATTCAAGGAGGTCCTTAACCTTGGAATACCCTTCAAAAGCTCATAAGAGATAACTAATGGATGTCTCTGGGGAGTCCAAAAGCTTACCAAGTGTTGGCTATTCTAAGTAATCCTACCTTTAAACCACCTCCCAGAGGCTCGCAAGAGATAATTTAATGGATCTTTATGGGCTAAGTCCAAATGCTTACCAAGTGTTGCCCTAGGTGATTTTAAGGGATTTTAAGTTAACTAGAAAAATAAAAACCATTAACGAGTCACAACCTCCTTTCATTAAAACTGAAAGAAGCAAAAATCCCAATTTTGTATCCGGATCCCTTACCTAGCTTCCTTTAGTCCAAGAAACAAAAAGTCTAGCCACTCATCCTCTGAGAAAACGTCATCAGAGGGTGTTTGGCTAGAAAGAAAATAAAAGACAAAATGAGAAGGTAAAGCAAAGCGAAGCTCTGTATTTTTACTTACTAATAAGAATGTACAAGTGATCCCCAAGAACTTCTTTCGAGAGTCCGAGATATGGATCCTGTACAAATGGAGATATTCTAAGACATATATAGAGAGATATTTGCAACCCCTCACTAAAATATCCTAAAAAATCTAAAAACAAAATATTTTCAACTGATTAAAATATCTAAAACTATCTTCAATTTATTACAAGGAGAGAATGGTTACACAAAATATCTTGAAATAAAAATCCAACAAAGTCGGTAGGAAAATATCTGAAAATTACACAAGGGAGAATTTTCTCAAGTTAAAAGGGACTTGCGAAAATTTCGCAAGTTAAAAAAAGGACTTGCAAAATTGCTTTTCTTCAGTTGTGGTTTCGCAAGTCTTTCGCAAGTTAAAAAAAGGATTTGCGAAAATTTCGCAAGTTAAAAAGGAACTTGCAAAATTCTTTCAGCTTTGTTTGCTCTCTGTCCTACAACACGAACTCCTCACCAATTTCGCAAGTTGAAAGAGGGACTTGTGAAAATTTCGCAAGTTGAAAGGTGGCTTGCGAAATTGATGGATGTTAGATTACTTCTTTGATTATGTTCCTTGCTTACTTGATTGATTTGGCAAAGGCTTCGAAGCTCTCCAAGACTTGGATTCTTCATGTTTTGAGATTCAACTAGCTTTGCCATGAACGGAACAAAGTCCTCTCTCATTCTTGGCTCATTTTAATGATCAAAAAGCTATTAACAACACCAAAACTTACCAAAAATTGATTAGTATACTTACAAAGGTCCTTAATGTGTCAATTGGGTTAAAAGATGTTAATTACTACTCAGAAGTGTTTGAAAAGAGTTAATTTCAGGTTATAAAATAGCATTTTTTAAGTAGTAATCAATATGAACAACTTCGGGTTGATTCTATGAACACCTCAAGGCTATGGATGATATGAATGACGTAGGTTCCCATGAACTAAGGGCTTTAGATGCTTGGAATAGCTCAAGGTTGTGGATGATATGAACAATTCTTTGTCGTGAGCTTAAGGCTCTAAATGCTATGAACAACTTAGGGCTATGGATGACATGAACAACTCCAGGTGGAAAGCTTAAGGCTTTAAATGCTAAGAACAAATTAGGGTTGTGCATGATATCAATGTCTTAAGGTCGTATGCTTAGGTTTTTATATGTTATCAGTAGCTCAAGGCTTTAGATGACATGAATGACTTAGGGTCGTGTGTCAGGGCTCTAGATGCTATGAACAACTTAGGTTCATTTGTTAGGGCTACCCTAAGTCAATAATATCATCCATAGCCCTTAGCTATTCATAGCATCTAAATCCTTGAGCTCAGGACCTAGATTCATTCATGTCATCCACAACCTAGAGTTGTTCATAGAATCTAGACCCCTAAGCTCACGACCTAGAGTCATTCATGTCATCAATAACCCTAAGCTATTCATAGCATCTAAAGCCTTGAGCACACAACCCTGAGTTGTTCATATCATTAACAACCTTAATTCATTTATAAAATTTAGATCTCTAAGCTCACGACTTAGAATTATTCATAGCATCTGGAGCCTTGAACTCGTGACCTACAATCATTCATATCATCAACAACCTTGATTTGTTCATAACATCTAGAGCCCGACCTCATGGTACCCTAAATTGTTCATATCATCCATAGCCCTAAGCTCACATTCCATTGTCATTCACGTCATCCACAACCCCAAGCTATTCAAAGCATCTAAAACCCTGGGCTCACGACTCAAACTCATTGATGTCATCCATAGCCATTAGTTGTTCATAACATATAGAGCCCTAACCATACAATCCTGAGTCATTTATATGATCTACAACCTTAAGCTATTTATAGCATTTAAAGCCTTGAGCTCATGACCTAGAGTTATTCATGTAATCTACATGCTTGACCTGTTCATAGCATCTAGAGCCCTAAGCTCACAGGACCCTAAGTCATTCATATCTTCCATAGACCTAAGCTAGTCATAGCATCAAGGGCCCTAAGCTTATGATCTGGGGTCATTAATGTCATCCACAACCTTGAGCTCTTCATAGCATCTAGAGTATATAGCACACAACCCCAAGTCGTTCATATCTTACATAACCTTAAGTTGTTCATAGAATTTAAAGCTCTGAGCTCACTACCTGGAGTTGTTCATGTCATCCACAACACTGAGTTATTCATGGCATTTAGACCCTTGAGCTTACGATAAAGAATCATTCATGTCATCCATAGCCATAAGTTGTTCATAGCATTTAGAGCTCTAAGCTCACGAGCAAAGCCTTGAGCACATGACCCCGAGTCATTGATATCATCAATAACCCTAAACTAGTAATTGAATTTTGAGCTCTAAGCTCATAGCCTGGAGTCATTCATGTAATTTGCAGCCATGAGCTTTTCATAGCAACTAGAGCCTTGATCTCATGGGATCCTAAGTCGTTCACATCATCCATAGTCCTAAGTTGTTCAAATCATCTAAAGCCTTGGGCTCACAACCCAGAGTCATTCATGTCATCCACATTCTTGATTTGTTCAAAGTATCTAAAGCCCTTAGCTAATGACCCAAAATCATACATATCATCTATAGCCCTGAGCTGTTCATAGCATCTAGAGCCCCGAGCTTAGTGGACCCTAAGTCATTCATATCAACCATAACCTTAATCTGCTCATAGCATCTAAAGTTGTAAGCACATGACCCGGAGTCATTCATGTCATCACCATCCCTGAGCTATTCATAGCATCTAGAACCTTGAGCTCACGATTTGGAGTCATTCATGTCAACCATAGCCCCGAGCTATTCAAAGCATCTAGAGCCCTAAGCTCATGACCTGGAGTCATTCATCTAGAGCCCTAAGCATAGGATCCCGAGTCATTTATATGATGCACAACCTTGAGTTGTTCATAGCATATAGAGCCCTAAGATCATGGGATCCCAAGTCATTCATATCATTTGTAGTCATCAGTTGTTCATATAATCTAGTGCCCTCAACTCATAACCCAAAGTCGTTCATGTCATCTACAACCCTAAGCTATTTATAGAATCTTGAGCATTAATCTCACGATCTAGAATCATTGATATCATTGATAACCCCAAGCTATTCATAGCATCTAGAACCTTGAGCTCATGATAAAGAATTGTTCATATCATCCATAACCCTAAGTTATTCATAATATCTCAAGCCCTTAGCTTACAGGACCCCGAGTCGTTCATATCATCCACAAACTTGAGTTGTTCATAACATATAGGGCCTTAAGCTCATGACCTAGAGTCATTCATGTCATTCATGTCATCCATTACCCTAAGTTGTTCATAACATCTAAAGTCTAGAGCATTGGACCCTGAGTCATTTATATCATACACAACCTTGAGTTGTTCATAGAATTTAGAGCCCTGACTTCACAACCTGAAGTCATTAATGTTATCCACAACTCTGACTTGTTCATAGCATCTAGAGCCTTGAGCTCATGATAAAGAATCATTCCTATCATCCATAGCCCTGAGTTGCTCATAACATTGGAGCCTTGAGCTCACGACCCTAAGTTGTTCATGTCATCTATAGCCATGAGTTGTTCAAAGCATCTAAAGCCATGAGCCCACAACCTAAAGTTATTCATATCATTCACAGTCTTGAGCTATTCATAACATCTAAAGCTCTGAGCTCATGGGATGTCGAGTCAAACATATCAACCATAGCCTTAAGCTGCTCATAGCATCTACAACCATGAGCTCATGCCCTAGATTTGTTTGTGTAATCCACAACACTAACCTGTTCATTAAATTTATAACCCAAAGCTAAGAATCAAAATA
This sequence comes from Vitis hybrid cultivar, assembly GCA_022058775.1. NCBI lineage: Eukaryota > Viridiplantae > Streptophyta > Magnoliopsida > Vitales > Vitaceae > Vitis > Vitis hybrid cultivar. The sequence goes on along the minus strand of JAJJMF010028715.1, from coordinate 14,182 downwards.
TATTCATGTCATTTATAGCCCTAAGATATTCATAACATCCACACCCTTGAGCTCACGACCCAAAATCATTCATAACATCTAAAGCCTTGTGCTTATGGGACATCGACCCTTGGGTTGTACACCCCATAAGGACTGAGCTCATGACTCAAAGTCGTTCATGTCATCCATGGGCCTGAGTTGTTCATTGCATCTAGGGCCATGAGCTAAAGATGTAAAATTGTTAATAACATCCACAACCCTAAACTGTTCATAGAATCTAAAGCCTTAAGCTCATCACCCTCAGTCCTTCATGTCATCCACAATCCTGAGCTGTTCAAACCATCTAGAGCCTTAAGCTCACAACTCATAGTCATTCATGTCATCCACAACCCTGACCTATTCAAAGCATCTAAAGCCTTGAGCTCATGATCCAAAATCATTTATATCATCCATAACACGAAGATGTTCATAGCATCTAGAGCCTTGAACTCATGGGACCCCAAGTTATTCTTATCATCCATAGCCTTGAGCTGCTCATAGCATCTAGAGTCATGAACTCATGACCCGAAGTCGTTCATGTCAACCACAACCCTAAGTTGTTCCTAGCATCTATACCCCCTAAGCTCACAACCTGGAGTCGTTCATGTCATCCACTGCCCTGAGCTATTCGTAGCATCTAAAGCCCCAAGCTCACGACCCAAAGTCATTCATGTCATCCACAACTTTTAGTTGTTTAAAGCATCTAGAGCCTTGAGCTCACTACACAAAGTCATTCATGCCATCCATAGCCTTGAGCTGTTCAAAGTATCTAGAGCCCTGAGGTCATGACCTAGAGTTGTTCATGTCATCCACAGTCTTGAGCTATTCATAGCATTTAGGGCCCTAAACTCACGACCCAAAATTATTGATATCATCCACAACCCTAAGTTGTTCATAGCATTAAAAGCCTAGAACTCGCAACCCGAAGTCCTTCATGTCATCTATAGTGCTAAGCTATTCAAACCATCTAGAGCCCTAAACTCACAATCTGAACTTGTTCGTGTCATCCACAACCATAAGTTGTTCAAAGAATCTAAAGCCTTGAGCTCATGACCTGAAATTATTCATATCATCCACAACCTTGAGTTGTTTATAGAATTTAGAGCCCTAAATTCACAAAACCCTGAATCATTGATATCAACCATAGCATCAAGAGTCATGAGCTCATGACACGGAGTCGTTCATGTCATCCACAACCCTGAGTTGTTCCTAACATCTATAACATTAAGCTCTCGACCTAGTCGTTCATGTCATCTAATGCCCTGAGTAGTTCATAGCATCTAAAGCCTTAAGCTCACAATACGAAGTCACTCATGTCATCCACAACCTTGAGTTGTTCAAAGCATTTCGAGCCTCGAGGTGATAACCTAGAGTCGTTCATGTCATCCACAACCTTAATATGTTCAAAACATATAAAGCCTTGAGCTCATGACGCAAAATCATTCACATCATCCATATCCCCAAGTTGTTCATGGCCTCTAGAGCGTTGAGCTCAAGACCTAGAGTTGTTCATGTCATCCACTACCTTGAGTTGTTCATAGAATATATAGCCCTAAGCATACAACCCCAAGTCATTCATATCATCCACAACCTTTATTTTTTCATATCATCTTGAACCCTAAGCTTATGGCCCAAAGTCGTTCATGTCATCCACAACCTTGAGCTGTTCATAGAATTTACAACCCTGAGCTTAAGACCCGAAGTAAGTCGTTCATGTAATCCATAGTCCTCAGCTATTGATAACATATCAAGCCACGAGCATACGTCCCCGAGTCAGTCCTATCACCCATAACCCTAAGTTATTCATAGCATTTAGAGCCCTTAGCTCATGACCTAAAGTCGTTCATGTCATCCACAAGCCTAATTTTTTCATTGCATCTAGGGCCTTAAGCTCACAACCCAAAAAAATTTATATCATCCATAGTCCTGAGCTATTCATAGCATCTAAATCCCTAAGCTCATGACTTAAAGTCCTTCATATTATCTATAACCCTTAGCGATTCAAACCATCTAAAGCCTTGAACTCACAAACCGGAGTGATTCATGTCATCCATAACCCAGAGTTGTTCAAAGCATCTAGGGCCTTGAGCTCACAACGTAGAATCGTTCATAGCATCCATAGCATGGAGTTGCTCATAGCATCTAAATCTCTGAACTCACTAGACCCTGAGTCGTTCATATCAGTCATAGCCTTGAGTTGCTCATAGCATCTAGATTCGTGAGCTCACAACCTAAAGTCATTCATGTTAACCACAACCTTGAGTCGTTCCTAGCATCTATTGCCTTAATCTTACGACCTAGAGTCATTCATGTCATCCACTACCCTGAGCTATTCATCTCATCTAGAGCCTTAAGCTTGCAACCCTGGGTCATTCATGTCATCCACAGTCTTTAGCTATTTAAAGCATCTAGAGCCTTGAGCTCACAAGCTAGAGTCTTTCCTATCATCCATAGCCTTTAGCTATTCCAATTATTTAGAGCCTTAAGCTTACAACCTAGAATCATTCATATCATCTAGAGCATCTAGAGCATTAAGCTCGAGACCTGGAGTCGTTCATGTCATCCACTACCTGAGATGTTTATAGAATATAAAGCCCTTAGCATACGACCCTGAGTCATTCATATCATCCGATGTCATGAGTTGTTCATAGCATCTTGAGTCGTAAGCTTACAAACTAAAGTCATTCATATCATCCATAACCTTGAGCTATTCATAGCATCTTGATTCTTAAGCTAAAGACTCGAAGTCGTTCATGTCATCCACAACCCTAAGTTGTTCATAGCATATAGATCCCTGAGCATACATTCCCAAGTCGTTCATATCATCTAGAGCTCTAAGTTGTTCATAGCATTTAGAGCCCTTATCTCATGACCCGGAGTCGTTCATGTCATGCACAACCCAGAGTTGTTCATTGTATCTAAGTCCTTGAGCTCACAACTCAAAATAGTTGATATCATCCACAACCCTGAGGCTTTCATAGCATCTAGAGCCTTGAGATCATGGGACCCCGAGTCATTCATATCATGCACAACCTTGAGTTGTTCATGGCATCTTGAGCCCTAAGCTCATGGCCCAGATTCATTCATGTCATTTATAGCCCTGAGCTATTCAAAGCATATAGAGCCCTAAGCTCATGACCTGGAGTCGTTCATGTAATCCATAACCCTGAGTTGTTCATAGCATATAGAGCCTTGAGCTCATGACTCAAAATCGTTGATATCATCCACAACTCTAAGTTGTTCATAACATTTAGAGCCTTGAGCTCACGACCTAGAGTCCATCATGTGATCCACAACCCTAGGCTGTTCAAACCATCTAGAGCCTTGAACTTATGATCAGGAGTCATTCATGTCATCCACAACCTTAATTTGTTCAAAGCATCCAAAGGCTTGAGCTCACGACCTAGAATCATTCATGTCATTCACAACCTTGAGCTGATCATAGCATCTAGAGTTATGAGCTCATAACCCAAAGTCATTCATATCATCCACAACCTTAAGTTGTTTCTAACATCAATAGTGTTAAGCTCATGAATTGGAGTCATTCATGTCATCCAGCTCCCTAAATTGTTCATACCATCATAGAGTCATTGATCTCATCTAAGGCCTTAAGTTGTTCAAAGCATCTAGAACTCTAAGCTCATAAATTGGAGTCATTTTTTTCATCCACAACCCTGAGTTATTCAAAACATCTAGAGCCATAAGCTCATGACCCAAAATCGTTCATATCATCCACACCCTTAAGCTATTCATAGCATTTAGAGCATTGAGCTCAAGATCCAAAGTCATTCATTTCATTCACTACCTTGAGTTGTTCATAGAATATAAAGCCATGAGCATACGACCCCAAGTCATTCATATCATCCATGGCCCTAAGCTTTTCATATCATTTAGCACCCTGAGCTTATAACTTTGAGTCTTTCGTGTCATCAACAACCCTAAGTTGTTCATAGCATATAGAACTCGGAGCATCATCCCTGAGTCATTCATTGATGCGACTCATGGTAGCTTAGCTTTAAAGGCGTATCAACAAAATTTATACCTTAAATACTATTACTAAAGTAGCCAAGCTACTATAGCATAGTGGTTCTAGGATCGTTCACTGGGAAGGGTTTTCGCAAACACTAGTGATATTCAAATTAGGAAAATAGGTGATTTTCTTATGGATGTTAGCTTTAAAAGAAGATGTAAATGTTTTAGAAAGATTTAAACTAGTCTAAGCTAACATTGACGACTAAAATGAAAGGGTGTAAAAACAAGTTTCTCAAAGATAGGATAGCTATGCTCTGGCTCTTACGCAAATTGGAAATCTCAGGATAGGCTCCTCGCGTTGGGGTTGCAACTATGGTGATGCTTGCTTCCCGAACCGGTATGGATTTAGCAAATCAAGTTTTAATCCTTTAAAATGGCAAAACATATGGTAGTGAATTTCATCAATGGTTATTCACCTTAGACTTCCTTTGAATGGCTCGTAAGAGATAACTAATGGTCTAAAGCCAAAAGCTTACCAAATATTGGCAACTCAAAGTCATTCCAGGTGATAAACTCACATTTCAATGGCCATTGAAATTGGTTCTAACGGATTAATGCAAAACTTGGAATTGAAAACCTCACCTTCCAATAGCTCGTAGGAGATAACTAATGGATAGAAATCCAAAAGCTTATCAAGTATTGGCCGTTGGAAGTTGTCCAAAGGAAATAAAAACCAAACTTTGCATTAATGAACCTTTAATGAAAAACGACTACCTTACCTTCCAGGTGCGAGAAATTTCCATGGGATTGCATCCAAGCCATCACATAACATCCATACTTTGAGAAACTAAAAGTTTTAGCCAATCATCCTCTGAGGAAAAGCCCTCAAAGGCTGTTTGGCTACTAAGAAAATAGAAATGGGGAAGAACATGAGAAGAGAGAAAAAACAGAGCAAGGCTCTGTATAGTCTATATATTTATATATTTATATCTCCATCCATCCCTGTATATCCATCTATGTATTTTACAATGGATGCACGGGAGTATATATAGAGAAGTTTTTCCAACCTTCTTAGCTAAGAAATCTTATGATTGGTGGATTACAAAGAGAAGAATGGAAATTTATACAAAAATATCTAAAAGAAAAGATCTAAAGTGGAGTCGGCGGAATAGAGGAAAATTCGCACCACGCATGGGCTGTGCGAATGTTGTGCGAGTGTTGTGCGAGTTTCGCACAAGTTGAAGGTGTTGTGCGAATTTCGCACAAACCTGGAGCAGTTGTCTTCTGAAGGCCATATCTTCCTCATTTCAGCTCCAAATCGTACACGGTTTGAAGCGTTGGATTCTTGACTTCATGAGCTTTCAAATGGTATGTAGAATGTAGAAAATGGACTTCTGGAAGTTCTCCAAAAGTGAGAAGGAAGAATGCAGCTGCTGTCCTCTATTTTCTTCACTTTGCTTGTTTTTCCTCTTTGCTTCTCTCCTTTACTTAACTTGTCTTAATGATCCAAAAAGCTGTCAAAACACTAAAACTAGCCACAAATATGATTAGAAGTCATTGCTAGGTCCTTAACATGCCAATTGGGATAAAGATGGAGAACTACTACACAAAAGTGCTTAAAACATAATGAATTAAAGGTGTAAAATAGCACTTTTTGGGTAGTAATCATTCATATTATCCATAGCACTGTGTTATTCATAGCATTTAGAGCCCTTAGGTCACAACTCATAGTCATTCATGTCATCCACAACCCTAAGTTGTTCATTGCATCTAGGGCCTTGAGCTCATGACCAAAAATCATTGATGTCATCCATAGCCTAGAGTTGTTCATAACATCTATAGCCTTGAGCTCATGACCCGGAGTCCTTCATGTCATCCATACCCCTCAGATATTTAAACCATCTAGAGCATTGAACTCATGACCTAAAGTCATTCATGTTATCTATAACCTTAAGTTATTGAAAGCATATAGAGCCTTGAGCTCATGACGCAGAATCGTTCATATCATCCACAACCTAAAGTTGTTCATAGCATCTAGAGACCAAAACTCAATGAACCCTAAGTCATTCATATCAACCATAACCTTGACTTGCTCATAGCATCTAGAGTCGTGAACTCATGACTCGAAGTCGTTCATGTCAACCACAACCCTAAGTTGTCTCTACCATCTATAGCCCTAAGCTCACAACCTAGAGTCCTTCATGTCATCTATTGCCTTGAGCTATCCATAGCATATAGAGCCTTAAGCTCATGACCTAAAGTCGTTTATGTCATCCATAGCCTTGAGTTGTTTAAAGCATCTAGAGCTTTGAGCTCACTACCCAAAATTGTTCATGTCATCCACAACCATAAGTTATTCAAAGCATCTAAAGCCTTGAGCTAACAACCCATAATTGTTCATATCATCCACAACCCAGAGTTGTTCATGGCATCTAGAGCATTGAGCTCGAGACCATGATTCATTCATGTCATCCACAGCCCTAAGTTATTCCTAGCATCTAATGCCCTGAGCTCAAGACCCAGAGTCATTCATGTCATCCACTACCTTGAGTTGTTCATAGCATAAAGAGCCTTGAGCATACGACCCTAACATTTTCATATCATCCACAGCCCTAAGTTGTTCATAACATCTTGAGTCCTAAGTACACGGCCTTGAGTCATTCATGTCATCTACAACCCTAAGTTGTTCATAGCATTTAGAGCCCTAAGCTTAAGACCTAGAGTCATTCATGTCATCAACAACCCTTAGTTGTTCATAGCATATAGATCCGTGAGCATATGACCCTAGGTTGTTCATGTCATCCATAGCCCTAAGTTGTTCATAGCATTTAAAACCCCTAGCTTATGACTCGGAGTTCATGTCATCCACTGCCTTAAGTTGTTCATAGCATACAAAGCCTTGAGCTCATGACCTAAAATCATTGATATCATCCACAACCTTGAGTTGTACCTAGCATCTAGAGCCCTGAGATAACGGGACCCCAAGTTGTTCATATCATCCATAGCCTTGAGTTGTTCATAGCATCTAGAGCCCTGAGCTCATTATTAGGAGTCATTTATGTCATATACAACCCTAAGTTGTTTAAAGCATTTAGAGCCTTAAGTTGTTCCTAGCATCTATAGCCTTTAGCTAAAGGCATGGAGTAGTTCATGTCATCCACTATTCTAATCTATTCATAGCATCTTGAGCCTTAAGCTTATGACCTGGAGTTGTTCATGTCATCCATAACCCTTAGTTGTTTATAACTTCTAGAGCCTTGAGCTCATGACCCAAAATTGTTCATATAATCCACAACCAAAGCGATAGCATCCAGAGCCCTATGCTTATGGGACCTCGAGTCGTTCATATCATCCATAACCTTGAGTTGTTCATAGCATCTATAGTCCTGAGATAACGGGACCCTAGGTCATTCATATCATCCATAGCCTTGACCTATTCGTAGCATCTAAATCCTTGAGCTCACGACCCAGAGTCATTCATGTCATCTACAACCTTAAGTTGTTCAAAGCATTTAGAGCCTTAGGTTATTCCTAGATTCTATAGCCCTAAGCTCAAGACCTGGAGTCGTTCATGTGATCCATTGCCCTGAGTTATTCATAGCATCTAAAGGCCTAAGCTCATAACCTAAAGTAGTTTATATCATCCATAGCCCTCAATGGTTCATAGTTTCTAGAGCCTTGAGCTAACGACTCAAAATCGTTCATATAATCCACTACCCCGAGGATTACTACTCAAAAGTGTTATTTTGTAGCTTGTAATTAACTCTTTTAAACACTTTTGAGTAGTAGTTATTACCTTTTAACTCAATTAGCATATTAAGTACCTTTGCAATCATTTCTAATCAAATTGTGTAAGTTTTGATGTTTTTGATAGTATTTTGATCACCAAAGAGATCCAAGATTGAGGAAAGTTCTGTGGTATCCATGGCAAAGCAATTGGAAGCTCATTAACATGAAGAACCAAAGCTTTGAAGCTTTATAATCCTTTGCCAAAATCAAATCATGAATGCAAGGAGGGAAAGCAAAGAGAGAAATCTAACATGAAGAATTCAAGAGGATAGCAACTATTGAATACTTTTGAAGCACTTCCTGGAGCTTAATTTATCCATGTTATATGTCATTTCGAAGATCAAGAAGTCAGAAATCTAATGCTTCAAACAGTACATGATTCGAAGCTGAAATGAAGAAGTTAGAGCTATTGGAAGCCGATCACACCAAGCTGAAGGCCAATTTCGTAGCTTGCGAAATCAGCCTTTGGCTGCGAAATGGGCTGCGAAATGGTGTCCTTCAGCTTGCAAAATTTCGCAGCCATCTTGCACGCTTGCGAAACCCTCTTAAGTGCTTCCAGATATTTGTGACCAACATTTTTAGATCTTTTTCTTCAGATTTTTTATGTCTAAATCCCCATTTTCTCCTTGTAACCCACCAATCATAGTATTCCTTAATTATTAAGCAAGAACAAAGGGTGAATAACCTCATATATATTGTTTGTAATTTTCTACACAGACGACATCTCGGGAGCTTGTTCTCAGAGACAACTTTTTGTATAGTTTGGAAAGAAGTAAAATACAGAGCTTTGCTCTGCCTTACCTACTCAATTTGATTGTATTGTAATTATTTTTTCTTACTAGCCAAACAAGCTCTGAGGATGTTTCCTCAGAGAATGGTTGGCTAGACTTTTAGTTCCTTGGAGCTAAGGTAGCCGGGTAAGGCCCCAAATGCAAGAATTGGTAGTTTTGTTGTTTCAGCTGTTAATGAAGAGAAAGTGTGACCCGTTTATGATTTCTATGTTTTTAGTTAACTTAAAACGCCTTCAATTCACCTGGCCCAACACTTGGTAAGGCAAGTGATCTTTGTGGACATTCACTAGTTTACCTCTTGCAAGCCTTTGGGAGGTGACCTGAAGGTAGGATTTTCTAGAATTGCCAACACTTGGTAAGCTTTTGGACTCTAAGGAGACATCCATTAGTTATCTCTTGCAAGCTTGAGAAGGGAAGTCCAAGGTTAATGATCACCTTGAATGGCAAATGCTAGGTGAGAGGCACGAGCCATTGCAAGATGCATCAGTGAGAGGGAATTAGTGCTGAAATCCATAAAAGGGAAGCATCTGTACAACACCGGTTAGAGAATTAACTATATGTTAATTCTCTAATGCGAGGAAAAGATTCAAGTGATCGGAGCTCTGTTCTTAAGTGAGGTGCCTGACCTCAGTGATCCTAAAACTCCAAGGAACGTTTTTCTTCATAAGTAATTCCCATTACTTTCTTTTTAGTTATCTTAAAACAAATCCTTTTTCAACCAAAGTTTATGTTTTCTTCTTAAGCTAACCTTGAAATGAAAAAGCACCAATTCAACTTTGAATTGGTATCAGTTGTAAGTTGAAAACCCTTCCCAGTGGACGATCCTAGAGCCACTATGCTATATTAGCTAAGGCTATCCTAGTGCATGGTGATATAGGTTATAAATTTTGTTGATTACTCCTGTCTGAGGACCAAACTCAAGGTACACTAGCTAGGCACGCAATCAAATGTCCCCGTTTCCGGGGAAGGTGCCAACTTCACAGTGATATTATTTCAAAGTACTTGTGATTTTCATCACAAGTTTGGTGATTTTCCTTCCATTTTACTAACTCTTTTAATTGTTTCTTTCACTTGTTCATACTCTAACATATCTTTTAATTTAGTTTTAGCTACTCTTACTCTATTTTGTAGTCTTGTTTTCTTTTGTTTTCTTTTGTTTTTGTTTTTGTTATAGTTTATACTAGTTGTGTATGCCAAATTGGATACGTGATAGTGGAGGAAGGCTTGTGAAACGTGAAATACCTCATAACAAGGAATTGGAATTGAGCTTGAACATCATGGAAGCTACACCTGAAGATCAGCATAGTCACCATGGTCACCAGGACAATCCCAATGCATTCAGATCAATGAGGGACCACATGCATCCACCTCGTATGAGTGCACCATCATGTATAGTGCCCCCTACAAAGCAGCTAGTGATCAGACCACATATTGTTCAACTTCTACCAACTTTCCATAGGATGGAAAGTGAGAATCCCTATGCACATATCAAGGAATTTGAAGATGTTTGTAATACATTCCAAGAAGGAGGAGCTTCAATCGAGTTGATAAGGCTTAAGTTATTTCCTTTTACTTTAAAGGATAAGGCCAAAATTTGGCTTAATTCTTTAAGGCCAAGGAGTATCCGTACATGGACTAATTTACAAGCTGAATTCCTCAAGAAGTTTTTCCTTACTCACAGAACAAATGGCTTGAAAAGGCAAATTTCGAACTTCTCAGCTAAAGAGAATGAAAAATTCTATGAGTGTTGGGAAAGATACATGGAAGCCATCAATGCTTGTCCTAACCATGGTTTTGATACATGGCTATTGGTGAGTTATTTATATGATGGGATGTCTTCCTCAATGAAGCAACTCCTTGAGACAATGTGTGGAGGAGATTTCATGAGTAAGAATCCGGAGGAAGCTATGGATTTCTTAAGTTATGTGGCTGAAGTATCAAGGGGATGGGATGAACCAAACAAAGGAGAAGTGGGGAAAATGAAGTCTCAACCGAATGCTTTCAATGCTAAGGCTGGGATGTACACCTTGAATGAAGATGTTGATATGAAAGCAAAGTTTGCAGCTATGACAAGAAGATTGGAGGAGCTAGAATTGAAAAAGATGCATGAAGTGCAAGCTGTTGCTGAAACACCAGTGCAAGTCAAGCCATGTCCTATTTGTCAATCTTATGAACACTTGGTGGAGGAGTGCCCTACAATTCCAGTTGCTAGAGAAATGTTTGGAGATCAAGCAAATGTCATTGGACAATTCAAGCCCAACAACAATGCTTCGTATGGAAATACTTACAACTCAAGTTGGAGGAATCATCCAAATTTTTCTTGGAAGCCAAGAGCACCTCAGTACCAACAACCGGCTCAACAATCTCAACAAGCTTCAAGCCTTGAACAAGCAATAGTGAATCTAAGCAAGGTTGTGGGAGATTTTGTTGGAGACCAAAAATCCATCAATGTTCAACTCAGTCAAAGAATTGACAGTGTAGAGAATACATAGAATAAAAAGGATGGATGGAATGCAAAATGACTTATCTCAAAAGATAGATAATCTCCAATACTCAATCTCAAGGCTCACTAACTTAAACACAGTGCAAGAGAAGGGTAGATTTCCTTCTCAACCTCACCAAAACCCCAAGGGTATCCATGAAGTGGAAAATTGATTCCGTGAAAATCCAGTCGAGTCATTGAATCAAAAACATTTATAAAACCTATGACCTCATACTAGCGTAGCAAAGCTACTATAGCATAGTGGCTCTAGGGTCGAACTCTGGGATGGGTTTTCATTCTACCAGTGATATACTCAAGATTAGAAATTGAATTTAACGATTTCCTTTATCAAAAACTTAAAGTTTAAAAGAAAATAAAATTTGTTTTGAAAGGTGTTTAAAACTAGACTAACATAAAACTAAGTAAAAATGGAAGAAAGAAAGTTTCCCGGAGCTAGAGGTTGCTAGGATCAAGTTCAAAATGCAAAGTGGGAAATTCCAGATTTTTCTTCTCGCATTGGGGACAACAACATAAAGGATGGTTGTTTCCCGAACCGGTATAGGTTTAACAATGAAGATTTAATCCATAAAAAGTCAATAGAAATGGTAGTCAAGTTCCATTAATGGCTTTAGACACTGTGGGTCTTCACCTTGAGCCATTTTCCAATGGCTCGTACATGATAACTAATGGACTGATATGGATCTAGCAATAAGCATCCACAGAGACCTGAAGCTTACCATGTATTGGCCATTCAAAGTGATTCTAAGGGATTTAAAGCAAAACTTTAGATTTAAAAGCCATTTATGAACTCCAACTACCTATATTTAATGCACGAGAGTTTTCCGCTTTAGCATATGGACTTTTCACCTAACTTCCTTCACTCCAAGAAACCAAAAGTTTAGCCTCTCATCCTCTAGGAAAACATCCTCAGAGGTTGTTTGGCTTCCAAGAAAAAAGAATATAGTAGAGAGAAAAGGAAAACAAGAGAGCTCTGTATTTCACTAAGTGTAAAATGTAACATATTGTCGAGAGATGATTTCCACCCCTCTTATAGTCTTTACAAAAGCAAAGTTTGTGATTGGCTAGTTACAAGGATAAGAAAGGAAATTACATCAAAAAATACATAAGAAAAGATCTAAAGTGGAGTCATCAAAAACATAGGAGAATTCGTACCACGCATGGGCTGGTGCAAATTTCGCACAAGCAGGGGTGTTGTGCGAATTTCAAGGTGTTGTGCGAATTTCGCACAAGCCTGGAGCAGTTGTCTTCCGAAGGCCATATCTTCCTCATTTCAGCTCCAAATCGTACACGGTTTGAAGCGTTGGATTGTTGACTTACTGAGCTTTGAAATGGTATATAGCATATAGAAAATAGACTTCGGGAAGTGCTCCAAAAGTGCGAAAGAAGACTGCAGCTGCTGTCCTCTATTTTCTTCATTCCGTTTGTTTTTCCTCTTTGCTTCACTCCTTTACTTAGCTTGTCTTAATGAACCAAAAAGCTGTTAAAACACTAAAACTAGCCACAAATATGATTAGAAGTCATTGCTAGGTCCTTAACATGCCAATTGGAATAAAAATGGAGAACTACTACACAAAAGTGCTTAAAACATAATGAATTAAAGGTGCAAAATAGCACTTTTTGTGTAGTAATCACTCCCCCCAACTGACACATTGCTAGTCCCTGAGCAATGAAGGAGAGAAAAATAAAGAAAAATAGATAATAAAATATTTTATAAAATCATGCTGATCACTCCAAAAAATAATCAAGTGGCATGATTGGATCAAACTCTCACATGGCAAGTCAAGGATATAAAACTCAATCATCAACAAGAGTCATCAAATAACTTACCTATCACAACATACAAAGAGTGGGCATTATGCAAATTTGAGCATCAAAATAATTTCCACTCCCAAATGACCAACTCTTAATCTTCCACAAAAATCTAAGTGTTAAGATGCTTAGTTTCCAGTTATAGTATGTCAAACTATATTCTCCCCCCAATTAAGGTTTTTCTCTAACTTTAGCAACACTAACTCATATATAAAAGGCTAAGAACACACCTCTTTTTCTTCTTCTCTTATATATATATATATATACTCCACCCATCCACCCATGTAACGAGGAGTGAGGTCGGTGACTCCCAACCAATAAAGGCTTAGGGCACCAGGCT
>JAJJMF010028714.1:189891-235392 GCA_022058775.1 Vitis hybrid cultivar | reverse complement strand
TGACTTTGCTTAGGTTTGCCATGGCTTGCTCCACTGAAGAGGTTTGTTGAGGTGCTAGAGTTTGGGCTTGTGGTTGGTATGGAGGTGGTCTTGGTCTCCAAGAAAAATTTGGATGGTTTCTCTAGCTTGAATTATAGGTGTTTCCATAAGATGCATTGTTGTTAGGCCTAAATTGCCCCACAACATTTGCTTGATCACTTAACATCTCCCTCACAGTTGGCATGGTTGGGCACTCATCTACCGCATGGTCACATGATTGGCAAATGGTGCATGGCATGGCATGGGCTTGAGTCTCGGAAATGGATTAGACTTCATGCATCTTTTTCAACTCAAGTTCTTCCAACCTCCTTGCTATTGTTGCCACCTTAGCTTTCATGTCCATGTCTTCACTCAACATGTACATTCCACCATTTGGATTTACAGGAGCTTTCATCCTTCCCAATTCCTTTGAGTTGGGCTCATCCCATCCTCTTGTTACCTCAGATACATAACTTAAAAAATCCATGGCTTCTTCCGGATTCTTACTCTTAAAATCTCCCCCACACATGGTTTCAAGAATTTGCTTCATGGAAGAAGACATTCCATCATAGAAATAGCTCACCAAGAGCCATGTATCAAAGCCATGATGAGGACAAGCATTGATGGCCTCCATATACCTTTCCCAACATTCATGGAACTTCTCATTTTCTTTTGCAGAAAAGTTTGAGATTTGCCTCTTCAATCCATTGGTCCTATGGGTGGGGAAAAATTTCTTCAAAAATTCAGCCTGAAGATCAACCCAATTCCTTATGCTCCTTGGCCTTAAAGAATTAAGCCATATTTTTGCCTTGTCTTTCAAAGTGAAAGGGAATAGCTTGAGTCTCATCAAGTCTATTGAAGCTCCTCCCTCTTTAAAGGTATTGCACACCTCCTCAAACTCCTTGATGTGGGCATATGGATTCTCACTCTCCATTCCATGGAAATTGGGTAGAAGGGGCACAATATGGGGCCTTATAATCAGCTGCTCAAGAGGAGGTATTATGCATGAGGGTGCACTAATCCTTGGTGGGTGCATTCTATCCCTCATGGATAGATATGCATTTGGATTACCCCCTTGACCTTGTTGAGAATTCTGATCCTCTTGTGGGGGGTCCATGATGTTTACACAGATATTCAACTCTGTGTCTTGAGGATTCTCAATCCTTACTAATCTTCCCTCTTGGTCCCGAATCCAATAGGGCATGCACAAAATGAAGAAAATAAAAACAAAAGAAAACTAGAAGAAAGTTAAGGTTAGAAAGAAAACAAAAGAAATTCTAAAATTAAAAGAAAGGAAATAAAGTTAGTGAAAAAGGAATTCACCAAACTTGTGATGAAAATCACAAGTAGCCTCTAAAAGGTTGTATCACTGTATTGTGGCACCATCCCCGGCAACGGCGCCATTTTGATTCGCGCAAATTGATCCAGTCGGGTCATTTAATAAAAAACATTTATAAAACCTATGACCTCATACTAGTGTAGCAAAGCTACTATAGTATAGTGGCTCTAGGGTCGAACTCTGGGATGGGTTTTCATTCTACCAGTGATATACTCGAGATTAGAAATTGGATTCAATGATTTCCTTTATCAAATTTTTTTTTTTTTTTTTTTTTTTTTTTTTTTTTTTTTTTTTTTTTTTAACATAAAATAATTAAAATGGAAGAAAGAAAGTTTCTCGGAGCTAAGGATTGCTAGGATCAAGTTTAGAATGCAAAGTGGAAAATTCTGGATTTTTCTCCTCGCATTGGGGATTTAACCTATAGTTATTTCCCGAACCGGTATAGGTTTAACAATGAAGATTTAATCCATAAAAATCAATAGAAATGGTAGTCAAGGTCCATTAATGGCTTTAGACACTATATAGGTCTTCACCTTGAACCACTTTCCAATGGCTCGTACATGATAACTAATGGACTAATATGGATCTAGCAATAAGCATCCACAAAGACCTGAAGCTTACCATGTATTGGTTATTCAAAGTGATTCTAAGGGATTTAAAGCAAAACTTTGGATTTAAAAGCCATTTATGAACTTCAACTACCTGTATTTAATGCACGAGCATTTTCCACCTTTGCATCTGGACTTTTCACCTAGCTTCCTTCACTCCAAGAAACCAAGAGTTTAGCCTCTCATCCTCAGAGGTTGTTTGGCTTCCAAGAAAGAGAAAATAGTAAAGAGAAAATAGAAAAACAAGAGAGCTCTGTATATTGCTAAGTGTTAAGCTTAACACCCGTGTTTCATGTCTTCAAGAGGTGATTTCCACCCCTTATATAGTTTTTACAAAAGCAAAGCTTTTCATTGGCTTGTTACAAGGAGAAGAAGGAAATTACATCAAAAAATACTTAAGAAAATATCTAAAGTGGAGTCGGCAAAAACAGAGGAGATTTCGCACCACGCATGGGGTGTGCGAAATTTTCGCACACCTGAAGGGGGTGTGCGAAATTCGCACACCATTCGCACACCTTCAGGGGGTGTGCGAAATTTTCGCACACCTGGAGCAGTTGTCTTCTGAAGGCCATAACTTCCTCGTTTTAGCTCCAAATCGTGCACGGTTTGAAGCATTGGATTCTTGACTTCTTGAGCTTTAAATGATATATAGCATGTAAAAAATGGACTTCGGGAAGTGCTCCAAAAGTGCCCAAGAAGACTGCAGCTGCTGTCCTCTGATTTCCTCCTTGCTTCTCTTTGCTTTTCTTTGATTTCCTTTGATTTTCTTTGCTATTCTTCTTTGGTTGGCTTGTCTTAATGATCCAAAAAGATGTCAAAACACTAAAACTAGCCACAAATATGATTAGAATTCATTGCTAGGTCCTTAACATGCCAATTGGAATAAAGGTGAAGAATTACTACACAAAAGTGCTTAAAACATAATGACTTAAAGGTGTAAAATGGCACTTTTGGGTAGTAATCACCAACACTTGGTAAGGCAAGTGATCTCCATCCATTGAGATGCACTAGTTTATCTCTTGCGAGCCTTTGGGAGGTGGTTTGAAGGTAGGATTTTTTAGAATAGCCAACACTTGGTAAGCTTTTGGACTCCAAGGAGACATCCATTAGTTATCTCTTGTGAGCTTTTGACGGGTAATCCATGGTTAAAGATCACCTTGAATGGCAACTGCTAGGTGAAAGCTATGAGCCATTGCAAGATGCATCAGTGACAGGGATTTAGTGTTTGAACCCATTAAGGGGAAGCATCTGTACCACATCGGTTCGGGAAATAACTATATGTTAAATCCCCAATGCGAGGAAAAGAAACAAGTGATCGGAACTTCCTTTTTGTATGAGGAACCTGAGCCTAGTAATCTGAAACTCCAAGAAACACTTTTCTTTATAGTTAAAATCAGTTACTATTTTTGGTTAGCTTAAAACCAACCTTTTCAACCAAAGATTATGTTTTCTTTTAAAGCTAACCTTGAAATGAAAAAGCACCAATTCAGCTTTGAATTAATATCAATTGTGAAGTGAAAACCCACCCCAGTGAACGACCCTAGAGCCACTATGCTATGCTAGCTGAGGCTATCCTAGTACATGGTGTAATAGGTTATAAATTTTGTTGATTACTCCCGTTTGAGGACCACAATCAAGGAACACCAGCTGGACACGAATCAAATGGCATCGTTGTCAAGGACCATTGAGAGGACATGAATCAGCTGATACACCAATTGGGAACAAATCACTCACGACCCGGACTCATTCATGTCACCCACAAGCCTGAGCTATTCATAGCATCTAGAGGCTTGAGCTCATAATGTAGAATCATTAATATCGTCCACCACTTTGAGCGATTCAAAGCATCTAGTGGCCAAAGCTTATGGGATCCTCAATCGTTCTTATCATCCATAACTCTAAGCATTTTAGAGCATCTAGAGCCATGTGCTCGTTACCCGTAGTCGTTTATGTCAACCAAATCCTTAATCCATTCATAGCATCTAGAGGTCTGAGATTATGAGATCTCGAGTCTTTCATATCATTTAAAACTCTAGGTTGTTCAGAGCATCCAGAGCCTTGAGCTCCCAACTTGGAGTAGCTCATGTCATTTAAAGCCCTGAGCTGTTCATACCATCTAGAGCCCCGAGTTGTTGATAACATTGAGAATCCTGAGCTCATGACCTAGAGTAGCTCATCTCATCCACACCCCTGAGTTGTTCATAGTATCTATCGCCCTGAGCTTACGACCTGGAGTTGTTCATGTGATTTTTTAAAGCCCTAAGGTCATGACCCAGAGTTGTTCATGTCATCCACAACCCTTACTTATTCATAGCATCTAGAGGCTTGAGCTCATGATGTAGAATCATTTATATCATCCACATCCCAAAATGGTTCATTGCATTTAGAGGATTAAGCTCACGGGATCCTGAGTTGTTCATATCATCTACAAATCTTAGTTGTTCATAGCTTATAGAGCACTGAACTCATGACGAGAAGTCTTTCATGTCAACCATAGCCTTGAGATGTTCATAGTATCTAGAGACTTGAGGTCATGACCCAATGTTGTTAATTTCATCTAGAGTCTTGAGTTGTTCAGAACATCTAGAGCCTAAGCTCATGACCCGAAGTCATTCATGCCAACCACAACCCAGAGTTGTTCATAGCATTTAGAGAGCCCTGAGCTCATTTTTCAGAGTTGTTTATGTCATCCACAACCCTAAGATTTTTATAGCATTCAGAGCTTTGAGCAATTTGTAGCTTCTAAAGCCCTAAGCTCACAAGCCGAAGTAGCTAATCACATGCACATATGATTTGTCCCTAACAGCTAATCCAATGTGATTCTGGCCCAGACAGGTGTCATCAACAAAATTTATAAACCTAAATCACCTAACACTAGGGTAGCATAGCTAGCATAGTATAGTGGCTCTAGGATCGTCCACAGGGATGGGTTTTCATTATACAAGTGATATTAGTTAAAGTACTGAAATGGTGTTTTTTCTTTTTGAAGTTAGCTTTAAAAGAAAATGTAATTTTGGGTGAAAAAGGTTGATTTTAAGCTAACCAAAAATAGTAACTAAAATTAATTACAAAGAAAAGGTTTCTTGGAGTTTTAGGTCATTAGAGTCGGGTTCCTTAGGCAAAATGGGAGATTTCAAATCTTTTCCTCGTGTTAGGGATAATAACATAAAGAATGGTTATCTCCCAAACCAATGTGTATTTAGCAACTAAGATTTGATCCAAACTGGTTCATGAAAAACTTTAGTTGCTTTCCATTAATGCTTTTAAACACTAAAGACCTCTCACTGTGAATCATCTTCCAATGGCTCATGAATGATAACTAATAGACATCCATGGATCAAGCAATAAACATCCATGGATCAACCAATAAGCATCCATGGAGCCTGAAAAGCTTACCAAGTATTGGCCATTCAAGGTGATCCTAACCTTGAACTACCCTTCAAAGGCTTGTAAATGATAACTAATAAACATCCATGGATCAAGCAATAAGCATCCATGGAACTCGAAAAGCTTACCAAGTATTGGCCATTATAGGTAATCACACCTTTAAACCACCTTATAGAGGCTCGTAAATGATAATTAATAGACATCTATAGATGAAGCAATAAGCAATCATGGAGTCCGAAAAGCTTACCAAGTATTGGCCCAAGTGATTTTAAGGGATTTTAAGTTAAACCTTGAAATAAAAACCATTAACGGGTAACAACTCTCCTCATTTAAAGCAAGGAAAACTCCCACCTTTGCATCCGAATCCCTTACCTAGCTTCCTTCAGTCCAAGAAACGTAAAACCTAGCCACTCATCCTCTGAGAAAACATCCTCAGAGGTTGTTTGGCTAGAAAGAAAATGAAAACAAAATGAGAAAGAAAGGTAGAGCAAAAGCTCTGTGTATTTCTTACTACCAGAATTTACAAGTGTTCTCTGGAATTTATTCCGAGATATTACACAAGATCTTTTCTAAGACATATATAGAGAGATATTTTTAACCTCTCTTTAGATATTCTAAATATCTGAAAATATCTTTAGCTGATTACAAGGAGAAAATAGGAAATTACACAAAATATCTAAAGATAAAAATCTAACGGAGTCGGTGCTCAAATATATGGAAATTACACAAGATGATTTCGCATACCATGCAAAATTTTGCATGGTATGAGAAATTCATTTTTGGCTTGGTTCTTCAGCATTTGGTTTCCAAGGTGTGCGAAATTTTGCACATGGTGCAAAATTCGTTTTTCTCAGTCTTGCTCTCTGTCCTGTAGCTTGTTCTCTTCTTGAAATTTCGCATGCTATGCGAAATTGATGGATGTTAGATTTCTTCTCTGATTCTCTTCCTTGCATACTTGATTGGTTTGGAAAAGGCTATAAAGCTCTCCAAAACTTGGATTCTTCATGTATTTGAGCTTCAACTTGCTTTGCCATGGACTACACAAAATTCTCCCTCATTCTTGACTTGTTTTAATGATAAAAAAGCTATCAAAAATACCAAAACTTGCCAAAAACTTATTAGAAACACTTGCAGGGGTCCTTAATATGCCAATTGAGTTAAAAGGTGTTAACTACTACTCAAAAGTGTTTAAAAGAGTTAATAACAAGCTATAAAAGAGCACTTTTTTAGTAGTAATCCATCCCCCCAATCGACATATTGCTAGTCCCTTAACAATGAAGGAGAGAAAAAGAAAAATAAATAGTAACATAATTTACAAAATCATGCTAATCACTCCAAAAAATTTTCAAGTAGCATGATGTAGATCATACTCTCTCATGGGACATTAAAGAGATAAAACTCAACCTTTAACAAGAGTTATCAAATATCTTGTGGAATCACAATTCATAAAGAGCAGGCATTATGCAAATTTAAGCTTCAAAAAAATTTCCACTCCCAAATGTTTAATCCTTACTCTTCCACAAAAATCTAAGTGTTAAGCTTATTAGTTTCCTAATATAGTATGTTGAACTAATCTCTCCCCCCAACCTAGCTCTTTCTCACACCTTAGCAAACTTCAAAAGAACGCACCTATTTTATTTCACAATTTTTTTCATTGTAGGACTGCATTGCCAAATGTATTGTTTTCTAAAGTGTCCATGTAACGGGGGTCCATCGATGACTCCCAACCAATCAAGGTTTAGGGCATCAAGCTTTAAGGATCTTTCGGCCACTAACTCTTCAGATTTTACCCCAGACTTTTGAAATTGAAATTCAATACTCAAACACCTATAATATGTTAAACTCCACCCATTCACCCTTGTAACGAGCATCGAGGTCGGTGACTCCCAACCAATAAAGGCTTAGGGCATCGAGTTTTAAAGATTTTCACCATATACCCCTCAGACCTTGCTCGGGTATCAAGGCAAGCGTAACACTTTATTCTTTTTTTTTTCCAAGGCTCATTGCCTTTTATAAGGTTTCCCAACACTATTAAAATGAGGTCAAAGGTATCAAGTCAAAAATTTCCTAAGTTCAGGGGGTGAGATAGTTTTTCATCTTATAATCGGAACCTAATGTGCACAGTGTATGGTAAGATTAAAGTGGAAGAAATAAGGTTGAATTCAATAGGAGTTTCAATAATTCATCAACCTCAATAAGCATAATACAAACTCTAATATTCAAATAAAAAGGTAAGAACTCAATTTCTCCCATTTCATTTTGAGAATTTTTCCTTAATAACCATGGAGAGTAAAGTAAAAAATTTTAAATTTAAAAAAAAATTTAAAAATTAAGCAAAAAGTAGCTAAATTAACAAATTAACCTAACCTTATTAACAATACTTCCTTCCTCAACTCTCCCCCCAACCGAGATCAACATTGCCCTTAATGTGGCAAGAGTGATTGAAAATAAAGAGAGTGAAATGGAGTCTGAGTTGTATAGGAGAAACTACATGAGTTAAAAAACAAAAAAAGTCATGAGTAGAGGAAATAGAAGAATGGCAAATATAATTAGAAATGATGTTTATACATTACTTTGAGAAAGTACAATATGAAATATAATCAAGTAATACATCCAATCCCAAAATATAAAACATTAAAACAAGGAACTATATCTACTAATATAATAAGTAAATACAAAAAGATAAAGAGATGATCAAGTAGTGGTCGGGTCATGTGGAGATGATGCATCTATGGTAGTCTCCTGAATGGTCTAGATTGGGACATCGACCTTTGCTCTGGTAGTCTCCTCAGGTGGAATAGTCTCCTCGGCTAGAGCTATGGGCTCTGATGGGCCAGGAAGGTTAGGCTGAGGTGGTGGCAAAAGTCTTAGATGTTGCTGAATCTGACGAAGGATAGCAGTATGCTGGTCCTACTAGGCACGTATCATCGCCATCTACCGGAATAAAGCAATGTGTGTGGTGGTGAGTGTCTGGAAGGTATATACCATGGCACAGAACTCTGTAGCAGAAATGGTGATAGAGGGCTCAAATGTAGCAAGTGCAACCGGTGGAATAGTAAGAGTGGTAGGGGGAGCAGTAGAAGTGGCCTCAGGCATGGGCACCGTAGTAAGGGATGCAGGGGTAGGTGGTACAGTCTCCGTGGAAAGCTCGTCCTGTTGTGCCTGGTCAGCTTGTGGTGGTACTGGAGGTGTTGGCATGGGTGGGGCTCCTACAGGTGCATAATAGCCCGCCAACTGGGTTCATTTGTCGAGAGTGAATCACTCTCGACAAAGGCGGTGATGCTTAAGGTGAGGCTCTGTAGGATAGCCCATATGCTCCAATATGTGACAGAGCAACCTCGGAAATAGTAGTGGATTAGTGTCGGCCCTCTGGAGCTTCTTCCTATGGACCTTCTCCTCAAAGTGGGGGAGAGAGGCCATAATCAAATGATGTGGGCCAAAATAGAAGCTCTTTGATATTCGGAATAAAACGTTTAGAATAGCTCATCGCCTCTACATTGAATACTGGAAGGGAAAAAGGTTGGAGCGCAGTAATACATTTACTAGGAGCATCCCAGGTGGAAGCTCCTTACGTAGAAGGACCGAATCTACAGATGTTCCCCTGGATAAGATGTAGACCATGTCCCTCTGAGATACAGGGGACCACTCCCAGAAATCTGCTGGATCAACCGGCTCGTATGGAATGTGTAGAGCCTCCGCGATGTGTCTAGCCTCAAGGATACCATAGCGTCCATCAATACTAAAGTGAATGACGGTAGGACTCTGGATGCCACAAGTAGTCATAGACTAATAGAAGTCTAGTGCTACTCTAGGGTAAAAGAACTCTCTAGGAGTCATAAGGTGCTTAAGATGGTACCTCTAGAGCAGGCTAAATGAGTCTCGAAGCTCAAGCTACTGGCGCATGGCCTCGTGATCAAAATATAGCTCAGAATGGAATGGTTTGGCTCTATAATTTGAATTTCCCTTGATGGGCGGCGTTGTGACCATGGGACGCCTGATAATGGCTTCCAGTGACATGCCAGAAGGAAGCTAAGAATAGGTAGAAGCCCGAGGATCAGGCTGTGAAGGTCTAGATGACTCTCTTGGGCTTGAAGTCCTGGCCCTCTTAGCTGAGGTGTGACGTACTGAACTCTCAGGGCACAAAGTAGTCATCGTCGGTGGTTGTCTCATCTCGTATTTGCGCTGAGGAGAACTAGAGGGCACTCCATCCTCAGAAGGTGGAATGGTCAGGGCCTCTAGGGCCTGAGATGTCGAATCCTGTGGAGAGGAGACTCTCGGCCTTGGATTGCAAGTCGATGAAGAGTCGGTATGGGCTTCTCTTGTCCGTGCCATGTCAGAAAGAGAGTGAGTGGCTCGCCTCGTCAGATACATGGTTGAGGGCGTCCACTAGAGAGAAACGACTCTTCAGAAATAGGCTATGGGAGGTGAAGGGACAAGGTCATAGGATGGCAGAGTGTGTGCGAAATGAGAAAAATTTAGGCTTAGAGGGGTTTAAATAGGATTTGAAGTGACTCTTGGTTTTTGCACAACCTTTTGGAATTTGCATAGTAGATTTTTGGGTGTGCAAAATGGGTTCGCAAGCCCCCTGTAATTTCACACAGCAAATTCGCAAAGCCCCTTTTATATTTTCGCACCGCATTTCGCATGGTGTTGGGTGTTCGAAATTTTCGCACCCCTTGCGAAATGATTTATGGATTTTCGCATGCCCTACAAAATTTTCACAGGGTGTGTGAAATGCTCTGTTTTCCAGGTTTTTCCTCCACCAAAAAATCTTTAAGGCTACGCCCAACTGCTTTGAAGTCTACCTGCACTTGATAATAAAAAACCTAAGTTAAATCAAACCTAAGTTAAATCAAACCAAATTAAAATTAAAGCGAGAAATCAAAATTAAAACAAGTAATAAAACAATAAAACTTTTAAATCAAAAGTAAAACAAAAGGTATGGACTTAATAGTCTTCTGAGAGACTAAGTCCATCTAACCATTGGTTCTATCAAGGTTAATGTTGTTCAAGGAGGATGACTTCCTCCTTGTTGCGAGAAAAATGCTCCACGAATGGCTTGAGACGGTGACCATTGACTTTGAAGCTCCCGGTGCTGTTGGAATTGAGTAGTTCTACTACTCCATTCGAATGCACTTGGTGAGTATTCCCGCCTATCATGCGGGTGACCTGGGTTTGATCCCCAGCAAAGACGTCATTTGATTCGTCCCCAACGGCTAGTCCAATTTTATTATGGCCCAGACGGGTGTCATCAACAAAATTTATAAACCTAAATCACCTAACACTAGGGTAGCATAGCTAGCATAGTATAGTGGCTCTAGGATCGTCCACAAGGATGAGTTTTCATTATACAAGTGATATTAGTTAAAGTACTGAAATGATGTTTTTTCTTTTTGAAGTTAGCTTTAAAAGAAAATGTAATTTTGGATGAAAAGGGTTGATTTTAAGCTAACCAAAAATAGTAACTGAAATTAATTACAAAGAAAAGGTTTCTTGGAGTTTTAGGTCACTAGAGTCAAGTTTCTTAGGCAAAGGGGGAGATTCCGGATCTTTTCCTCGCGTTAGGGATAATAACATAAAGAATGGTTATCTCCCGAACCGGTGTGTATTTAGCAACTAAGATTTGATCCAAACTGGTTCATGAAAAACTGTAGTTGCTTTCCATTAATGGTTTTAAACACTAAAGACCTCTCATTGTGAATCATCTTCCAATGGCTCATAAATGATAACTAATAGACATCCATGGATCAAGCAATAAGCATCCATGGAGCCCGAAAAGCTTACCAAGTATTTTCCATTCAAGGTGATCCTAACCTTGAACTACCCTTCAAAGGCTTGTAAATGATAACTAATAGACATCCATGGATCAAGCAATAAGCATCCATGGAACCCGAAAAGCTTACCAAGTATTGGCCATTCTAGGTAATCCTACATTTAAACCACCTTCCAGAGGCTCGTAAATGATAACTAATAAACATCCATGGATCAAGCAATAAGCATCCATGGAGTCCGAAAAGCTTACCAAGTATTGGCCCAAGTGAGTTTAAGGGATTTTAAGTTAAACCTTGAAATAAAAACCATGAATGGGTAACAACTCTCCTCATTTAAAGCAAGGAAAACTCCCACCTTTGCATCCGGATCCCTTACCTAGCTTCCTTCAGTCCAAGAAACGTAAAACCTAGCCACTCATCCTCTGAGAAAACATCCTCAGAGGTTGTTTGGCTAGAAAGAAAATGAAAACAAAATGAGAAGGAAAGGTAGAGCAAAAGCTCTGTGTATTTCTTACTTTTACAAGTGTTCTCTGGAATTTCTTCCGAGATATTACAAAATATCTTTTCTAATACATATATAGAGAGATATTTTTAGCCTCCCTTTAGATATTCTAAATATCTCAAAATATCTTTAGCTGATTACAAGGAGAAAATAGGAAATTACACAAAATATCTGAAGATAAAAATCTAACGGAGTTGGTGCACAAATACCTAGAAATTACACAGGATGATTTTGCATGATGTACGAAATTCATTTTTGGCTTGGTTCTTCAACATTTTGTTTCGCAAGGTGTGCGAAATTTTGCACAGGATGTGAAATTCATTTTTCTCAGTCTTATTCTCTGTCCTGGAGCTTATGCTCATTTTGAAATTTCGTATGCTATGCGAAAATTTCGCATAGCCATGCGAAATTGCTGGATGTTAGATTTCTTCTTTGATTCTCTTCCTTGCATACTTGATTGGTTTGGTAAAGGCTACGATGCTCTCCAAAGCTTGGATTTTTCATGTATTTGAGCTTCAACTTGCTTTGCTATGGACTACACAAAATTCTCCCTTACTCTTGGCTTGTTTTAATGATAAAAAAGCTATCAAAAACACCAAAACCTTCCAAAAACTGATTAGAAACACTTGCAAGGGTTTTTAATGTGCCAATTGAGTTAAAAGGTGTTAACTACTACTCAAAAGTGTTTAAAAGAGTTAATAACAAGTTGTAAAAGAGCACTTTTTTAGTAGTAATCAACATGCCTAAGTAGTTCATAGAATCTAGAGCCCTGAGCTTATGACATGAAGTCATTCATCTAGATCCATAAGTTCACGACCTAGAGTCATTCATGTCATCCATGACCCTAAGCTATTTATAGCACCAGTGGCTTGAGCTCATGACATAGAATCGTTCATATCATCTATATCCTAAAGCGGTTTATAGCATCTAGATGCCTGAGCTCATGGGATCCTAAGTTGCTGATCATGTACAACTCTGAGCTATTCATAGCTTCTAGAGCCTTGAGCTCACAACCCGGAGTCTTCCATGTCAACCACAACTTTGAGGTGTTCAAAGTATCAAGAGGCCTAAACTCACTTCCTAGAGTCATTCATGTCATCCACAACCTTCAGTTGTTCATAGCATACAGACGCTTGAGCTCATGATGCAAAATCATGAATATCATTGACCTCCTGAAGGATTCATAGCATCTAAAGGCCTGAGCTCATAGGATCCAAAGTCATTCTTATCATCCACAACTCTTAGTTGTTTATAACATGTAGATCCTTAAGCTCGTGGGATCATGAGTCATTAACATCATTCATTACTCTAGGTTATTCATAACATTCAAAGGTCCAAGCAGATGACCTAGAGTAATGTATGTCATCCACAACCATGAGGTGTTCGTAGAATTTGAAGCATTAAGCTTTTTGTGGCATCTAGAGCCCAAAGCTCACGACCAAGAGTAGCTCATCCAATCCACACCCCTAAGCAGTTGATACCATCTAGAGCCTTGAGCTTATGACCCTGAGTTGCTCATGTTAACAAAAATTTTGAGCTATTCATAGTATCTAGATCCTTAAGCTCACAACCCAACATTGTTCTTGTCATCCAAAGCCCTAAGTTCTTCAGAACATTTAGTGGCTTCAGCTCACGACCTGAATTGTTCATAGTATTTAGAGCACTAAGCTCATAACCCGGTGTCGTTCATGTCATCTACAAACTTGAGTAGTTCATAACATTTGGAGGCTTGAGCTTATGATGCAGAATTGTTCATGTCATTCATAGCCCTGATATGTTCATTGCACCTAAAGCCTCAAGCTCACGACCTATAGACTTTCATATCATCGATAAGCATGACTTGTTCATAGCATCTAAGTCCTTGAGCTCATAATCCAAAGTCGTTTATGTCAACCACAACCAAAATTTGTTCATAACATCTAGAGCTCTAAGCTAACCACCTAGAGGAGCTCATGTCATCCACAACACTAAGCTATTCATAGCATCTAGAGCCTTGAGCTTATGACTTAGAGTAGCTTATGTCATTCACAACCTTGAACTATTCATAACATTAAGATCCCTGATCTCATGACCTAGTGTTGTTCACGTCGACCACTCCTTAGAGCTATTCATAGCATCTAGTGCCTTGAGCTCAAAAACCAGAGTAGCTTATGTCATTCATAGCCTTGAGTTACTAATAACATCTAAAGCCCTGAGCTCACCACCTGGAGTCATCCATGTCAATCCCAACCTAAAGCTATTCATAGCACCTAAAGCCCTAAGCTCCTGACTTGGAGTCGTTCATATGAAGCATAACCTAAATCTATTTATAACATCCAGAGCCTTGAGCTCACAACCGATAGTCACTCATGTCATCCATAACCTTGAGTTGTTTAAAGCATTTAGAGGTCTGAGCTCATGAGTTGGAGACTTTCATGTCATCGACAATCTTGAGCTTCTCATAACATTTAGAGCCTTAAGCTCATGGCCCAGAGTCGTTGATGTCAATTACAGCCCAAAGTAATTTATAGCATCTAGGGCCTTAAGCTCACAACCCAGAGGAGCTCATGTAATCCACAACCCTGATTTGTTCATAGAATTTAGATTCTTGAACTCACGACCCAGAGTAACTCATGTCAACCATAACCTTGAGCCATTCATAGCATCAAAAACCTTGAGCTTACAACCTGTAGTCTTTTATGTCATTGACAACCTTGAGCTATTCATAGCATTAAGAACCCTAAGCTCATAACCCAAAGTCATTCATGTAAACCACAACCCAAAGCTCTTCATAGTAACTAGTGCCCTAAGCTAATGAACCAAAGTAACTCATGTCATACACAACCCTAAGTTGTTTACAGCATCTAGAGCCCTGAGCTCATCACCTGGAGTCATTCATGTCAACCAAATCCTAGAGCTATTCGTAGCATCTAGAGCCTTAAGCTTATGACCCAGAGTCATTCACATCAACCACAACCTACAACTATTCATAGCATCTACATCACTGAGCTCACGACCCGGAGTCTTTCATGTGAACCACAGCCTAGAGTTCTTCATTGCATCTAGGGCCCTGAGCTCATAACCTAGAGTCATCTATGTCATCCACAACCTTGAGCTACTCATAGAATATAGAGCCCTGAGCTCACGAGCTAGAGTCTTTCATGTCATAGATAACCTTAAGTTGTTCATAGCACTTCGAGCTAAGAGCTCACGCCTCAAGGTCATTCATGTCAACTACAGCCTAGAGCTATTCATGGCATCTAAAGCCCAGAGCTAACGACTTAGATTGGCACATGTCATTGACAACCCTAAGTTGTTCGTAGCATCTAAAGCCTTAAGCTCATGACTTAGATTTGTTCAACTCAACAACAACTCTGAGATGTTCATAATATCTATACCCCTTAGCTCATGACCTAAAGTCCTTCATGTCATCTAAAAGCCTGACATGTTCATAGCATTTATTACCCTGAGCTCATGACCCAAAGGAGCTTAAGTTATCCACAACTTTGAGTTGTTCATAACATCTAGAGCCCTAAGCTCACGACTTATAGTAACTCACATCACTCATGAACCTAAGTTGTTCATAGCATCAAGAGCCTTTACCTCATGACCTGTAGTATTTTATGTCATCGATAGCCCTACACTATTCATAGCATCTAGAGCCCTTAGCTCATAACCCAAATTCATTCATGTCAAGCATGACCAAGTGTTGTTGATATCATCTAGTGAACTAAGCTCATAAAAAAGAGTAGCTCATGCCATCCACAACCCTGAGTTGTTAATAACATCTAGAGTCAAGAGCTAATGACCTAGAGTAATTCATATCAACCATAACCTAGTGCTATTCATAGCATCTAGAGCCTTAAAATTAAGACCAAGAGTGGCTCATGTCATTGATAGCCTTAAGTTGTTTATAGGATGTAAAGCCCTGAGCACATAACCTAGAGTCATTCATGTCAACCACAACCCTAAGATCTTCACAATATTTGTAGCCCTTAACTTAAAACACTAAGCCATTCATGTCATCCACAACCCTAAGCTCATGAAACATAGTCTTTCATGGCATCAATAGCCTTGAGCTGTTCATAACATATAAGGTTCAGAGCTCGCGACTTGAAGTCATTCATGTTAACCATAGCCCAAAGTTGTTCATAACATCTAGAGTCATGACCTGAAGACCCAGAGTTGTTCATAGCATCTAGGTCCGTGAGCTCATGATATAGACTCATTCATGTCAACCATAACCCAAAGTTATTCATAGCATATAGGGACTTGAGCTTAAAACATAAACTTATTCATGTCAACCACAACCCAAAGTTATTCATAGCATCTAGGCCCTAAGCTCATAATTTGTAGTCTTTCATGTCATCGAAAACCTTGAGATGCTCATACCATCTAGTGCCTTAATCTCATGACTCAAAGTCATTGATGTTAACTACAACCCATAGCTATTTATAGCATATAAAGCCTTAAGCTCATGACCCAGAGGAGCTCATGTAATCCATAACCCTGAGTTATTCATAGAATTTAGACTCATGAGCTCATGGCCAAGAGTAGCTCATGTCAACCATAACCCTAAGCCATTCATAGCATCAAGAACGTTGAGCTCACAACCCACAGTCTTTTATGTCATTAGCGGCCCTAAGCTATTCATAGCATTAAGAACCCTAAGCTCACAACCCGAAGTCGTTCATGTAAACCATAACCCAAAGCTCTTCAAAGTAACTAGTGCCTTAAGTTAATGAACCAAAGTAACTCATGTCATCCACAACCCTAAGTTGTTTGTAGCATCTAGAACCTTGAGCTCATGACCTAAAGTCATTATTGTCAACCACATTCTAGAGCAATTCATAGCATCTAGAGCCCTAAGCTTATGACATAGAGTCATTCACATCAACCATAACCTAGAGTTATTCATAGCATTTAGAGTGCCTAGCTCATGAACGGAAGTCTTTCATGTAAACCATAGCCTAGAGTTGTTCAATGCATCTTGGGCCTTAAGCTCATGACCTAGAGTAATCCATGTCATCCGCAACCCTAAGTAGCTCATAGAATATAGAACCTTGAGCTCATGACCTAGAGTCTTTCATGTCATCGATAACCTTAAGTTGTTCATAACACTAGGAGCTAAGAGCTCATGCCTCAGGGACTTTCATGTCAAGTACAACCCATAGCTATTCATGTCATCTAAAGCCCTGAGCTCGCGACCTAGAGTGGCACATTTCATTGACAATCCTTAGTTGTTCATAGCATCTAAAGCCTTGATCTCATGACTTAGAGACGTTCAAGTCAACAACAACCCTAAGATGTTTATAGTATCTATAGCCCTTAGCTCATGACCTCAAGTCCTTCATGTCATCCAAAACCCTAACATATTCATAGCTTTTACATCCCTAAGCTCATGACCAAAAGGAGCTCATGTAATCCACAACATTGAGTTGTTCATAACATCTAGAGCCATAAGCTCAAGACCTAGAGTAGCTCATGTCATTTACAACCCTAAGTTCTTCATAGAATCAAGAGCCTTGAGCTTATGACCTATAGTATTTTATATCATCGATAGCACTACGCTACTCATAGCATAAAGAGCCCTTAGCTTATGACCTAAAGTCATTCATTTCAAGCATGACCAAGTGTTTTGATATCATCTGATGCCATAAGCTCATAAAGAAGAGTTGTTCATGTCATCCACAACCCTCAGTTGTTAATAGCATCTAGAGTCGTGAGCTCATGACCTAGAGTTATTCATATCAATCATAACCTAGTGTTATTCATAGCATCTAAAGACTTAAGCTTAAGACCAAGAGTGTCTCATGTCATTGATAACCCTGAATTGTTCATAAAATCTAAATCCTAGAGCACATGACCTAGTGTCATTCATGTCAACCATAACCCTAAGATCTTCATAGTATCTGTAGCCCTTAGCTTAAAACCCTAATCCATTCATGTCATCCACAACCCTAAGCTCATGACCTATAGTCTTTCATGCTATGAATAGCCCTAAGCTATTCATAGCATATAAAGTTTAGAGCTCATGACTCGGAGTCGTTCATGTTAACCATAACCTAAAGCTATTCATAACATCTAGAGTCGTGGCCTGAAAACCCAGAGTCGTTCATAGCATCTAGGGCCTTGAGCTCACGACATAGACTCATTCATGTCAACCATAACCCAAACCAATTCATAGCATTTAGGGATTTGAGCTCACGACATAGACTCAATCATGTTAACCACAACTTAAATCTATTCATAGCATATAAGTCTTAAGATCTGATTACTACTCAAAAAGTGCTATTTGATAGCTTGTAATTAACTATTTTAAACACTTTTGAGTAGTAGTTATCACCTTTTAACCTAATTAACATATTAAGGACCCTTGCAATCAATTCTAATCAAATTGTGTTAAGTTTTGGTGTTTTGATAACTTTTTTATCACCAAAGCAATCCGAGATTGAGGAGAGTTATTTGGAATCCATGGCAAAAGATGTCCGGACAGGGCATCCGGACACACCATTGGAGGGCGGCGTAACATGGGCTGTGGCAGGCTATCGAAATGACGTAGCAAGGCTCGTTCACTTTAGTCAATGATCTGGACAACATATCCGGATAGGATATGCTATCGTCCGGGGTGTGATGTTCACGAGTGTCATGTGCTTCTCCCTGAGGGAGTCCGGATAGGGGAGCACCCACATGTCCTCTTGGGAAATCCGGATGGAGTTGCTCCAGATAGCGATGCGTGCTCCGTGTCATCAGGGGGAAGGGTCCCTACACCTTGCACACGCAGACGATCCCCCTTGCAATGCGCGACATAGCTCATTCCACCTTCTCCGGATATTTCACATCCAGCACCTGACTCCGGATGGGATAGGAGGGCGTTTCAACTTCCCCGGTCAGACATATCCGGATCCTCTGATAGCGCTTACCTGGAGAGCATCCGCGACCGACATTCCACCTTCTCTGGACATCTCGCATCCGGAATTCTGTCTGGTCAGATATATCCAGATCCTCTGATCGAATATTTCACATCCGGCGCCTGACGCCGGATGGGAGAGGAGGGCGTTTCAACTTCCCCGGTCAGACATATCCGGATCATCTGATAGCACTTACCCGGAGAGTTTCGCAGCCATTTTGCACAGTTCCGCCATTTTGCATAGTGCCGCCGGTTCTCCTGAAGCTTCCCGATATTTCCGACTGACATTTTGAGATATTTTGCTTTAGATATTTGATGTCTAAATCCCCAAACTCTCCTTGTAATCCACCTATCATAGGATTCCTTAGTCTTTAAGTAAGAACAAAGGAGTGAATAACCTCTTATATATAGTTTGTAAATTCCTTTACACAGGATAACATCGATCATATAATATATATGGAATCAACGAACAGAGCACTTGCTCTGTTTCTTCTTCATATTTTTGTTTTCTCGTTAGTTTTCTTTCTAGTCAATCAAACTCTGAGGATGAGAGGCTAGGCTCTTCGTCTCTTGGAGTGAAGAAAACCGGGTAAGTTTCCTCATGCATAAATTGGAAGTTTTGTTGTTTTGGTTTTTAATGAAGAGAAAGTGTGACTCGTTAATGGTTTTTATATTTTTAGTTAACTTAAAACGCCTTTAAATCACCTGGGCCAACATTTGGTAAGGCAAGTGATCTCCATCCATTGAGATGCACTAGTTTATCTCTTGCAAGCCTTTGGGAGGTGGTTTGAAGGTAGGATTTTCTAGAATAGCCAACACTTGGTAAGCTTTTGGACATCTAAGGAGACATCCATTAGTTATCTCTTGCTAGCTTGTGAAGGGAAATCCAAGGTTAAAGATCATCTTGAATGGCAAATGTTAGGTGAGAGGCACGAGCCATTGCAAGTTGCATCAGTGAGAGGGATTTAGTGTTTGAACCCATTAAAGGGAAGCATCTGTACCACACCGGTTAGAGAATTAACTATATGTTAATTCTCTAATGCGAGGAAAAGAAACAAGTGACCGGAACTTCCTTTTTGTATGAGGAACCTGAGCCTAGTGATCTGAAACTCCAAGAGACACTTTTCTTTGTAATTAAAATCTGTTACTATTTTTGGTTAGCTTAAAACCAAACCTTTTCCACCAAAGATTATGTTTTCTTTAAAGCTAACCTTGAAATGAAAAGACACCAATTCAGCTTTGAATTGATATCAATTGTGAAGTGAAAACCCATCCCAGTGAACGACCCTAGAGCCACTATGCTATGCTAGCTAAGGCTATCCTAGTACATGGTGTAATAGGTTACTCCCTTCTGAGGACCAAAATCAAGGGATACTAGCTGGACACTAATCAGCTGAGACACTAATTGGGAATGAATCAAGATCACAACCTATATTCTTTTATATCATCGACAATCCTGAGCTCTTAACAACATTTAAAGCCCTAAGCTCACAACCCATAGTCGTTCTTTATACGATTTAGAGCCTTAAGCTCACGACCTAGAGTAACCTATGTTATCTACATCATCAAGCCATTCTTTGTATATAAAGTCCTTGGCTCATGACCTGAAGTCATTCATGTAAACTACAACCTAGATCTGTTCATAGCATCTAAAGCCTTGACCTCACAACCTAGAGTTTTTCATGTCATCGATATCCCTAATCTATTCATAGTATCTAAAGCTCGTAGCTCATGACACAGAGTCATTCATGTCAACCATAAACTAGCGTCATTCATAGAATCTAGAGTACTAAGCTCATGACCCAATGTAACCCATGTTATCCACAGTCCTCAACTGTTCATAACAACTAGTGCCATAATTTGACAACCTTGGGTTGTTCATAGAATTTAGAGCCATGAGCTTATGGCTCAAAGTCTTTCATGTCAACCATAGTCTTGAGCTAGTCATTGCATCTAAAGCCTAAAGCTCAGGTCTAAGAGTCATTCATGTCATCCACAACCCTGACCTGTTCATAGAATTTAGAGCCTTATGCTCATAACCCCAAGTCTTACATGTCATAAAAACCCTGAGCTATTCATAGCATTTAGAGCCATCAACTCATGACTCGGAGTCGTTCATGTCTACCATAGCCCAGAGCTTTTCATAGCATCTAAAGCCTTGTGATCACGACCCAAAGTGGTTCATGTCATCGATAGCCTTTAGTTGTTCACAACATCTAGAGCCATCAGCACACGACACAAAGTCTTTCATGTTAACAACAACCTATATTTGTTCAATACATCTAAGGCCTAGAGCTCATGACAGAGAGTCATTCATGTCATCCACAGCCCTAACCTATTCATAGAATCTAGATCCCTAAGTTCACAACCCAGTGTCTTTCATGTCTTCGACAATACTAAATTCTTCATAGCATCTGGAGCCTTGTGCTCATGACCTGAAGTCTTTCATGTCAACCACAATAGAAAGATTTTCATAGTATCTAAAGCACTGAGCTCATGAACTAGAGTGGTTAATCTCATTGATAGCCCTGAGCTTTTCATAGCATTGAAAGCCTTAAGCTCAATACTTGGAGTCCTTAATGTTAACCATAGCCCAGAGCTGTTCAAAATATCTATGGCCCTAAGCTTCCGACCTAAAGTCATTCATGTCATCTACAACCCTACATTTCTAATATAATCTAGAGCCATGTCATCAGGAACCTTGAGTGGTTTATAGCACCTTGAACCCTGAGCTCACCCCTTGGAGTCATTCATGTCAACCACAACCTAGTCTTATTCATAGCATCTAGAGCCCTAAGCTCAAGACCCAAAGTGGCTTATGTCATTCACAACCTTGAGTTGTTCACAACATCTAAAGCCTTAAGCTTATGACCCGAAGTCGTTCATGTCAACCACAACCTTGAGATGTTCATAGTATATATATAACCTTTAGTTCATGACCCCAAGTCATTCATGTCATCCACAATCCTGACTTGTTCATTGCATTTAGAGACCTAAAATCATCACCAAGAGAATCCCATGTTATCTATAGGCCTAAGCTATTCATAACATTTAGAGCCTTGAGTTCACGACTTAGAGCAACTCATGTCATCCATAGCCCTAAGCTGATCATAACACCAGGAGCCTTGAGCTCATGACCTGTAGTCCTTTATGTCATCGACAACCTTGAGCTATTTATAGTATCAAGAGCCCTCAGCTCACGAGCTGAAGTTGTTTATGTCAGCCACAACCAAAAGTTGTGGTAACATCTAGTGCCTTGAGCTCATGAACAAGAGTAGCTCATGTCATCCATAACCCTGAGCTTTTAATAGCATCCAGAGTCATGAGCTCATGACCTGGAGTCATTTATATCATTTACAACCTAGTTTTATTCCTAGCATCTAGAGCCCTAAGCTCAAGACCTAGAGTAGCTCATGTCATTCACAACCTTGAGTTGTTTATAACATCTAAAACCCTTAACGTACAACCTAAAGTCGTTCATGTCAACCACAACCTTAAAATGTTATAGTACCTATAGCTGTTAACTCAAAACCCTAAGTCATTCATGTGATGCACAAGCCTAAGCTCATGATTTAAATTCTTTCATGTCATTAACAACCTTGAGTTGTTCATAACATCAAAAGTCTAGAGCTCACGACCCAGTCTCATTCATGTCAACCATTGCCCAAAGCCGCTAATAGCATATAGAGCCCTAACCTGACGACTTAGAGTGGTTCATGTAAAGCACCACCCAGAGCTGTTTATAGCATATAGGGCCCTAAAATCAGGAAATAGAGTCATTCATGTCAACTACAACCCAACATTGTTCATAGCATATAGGGCTCTAACCTGTCGACTTAAAGTCATTCTTGACATTCATCACCCTATGTTGCAAATATAATATAGAGCCTTGAGCTCACAACCTAGAGTTATCCATGTCATTAGGAACCTTAAGTTGTTCAAAGCACCTAGAATCCTGAGCTCACTCCCTTGAGTCATTCATGTAAACCACATCCCATAGTAGTTCATAGCAACTAAATCCTTGATCGCACGACCTAAAGTGGCAGAAGTCATCAAAAACCCTAAGTTATTCATAGCATCTAAAGCCATAAGCTCAAGACCCAAAGTCATTCATGTCAACCATAATCCTGAGATGTTCATAGTATAAATATAGCCTTTAGTTCACGACCCCAAGTCATTCATGTCATCCATAATCTTGACTTGTTCATAACATTTAGAGACCTCAACTCATGACCAAGAGGAGCTCATGTCATCCGCAAGCCAGATTTTTTTATAGAATTTAGAGCCTTGAGTTCACGACCTATAATAGCTCTAAGCTCACGACCCTAAGTTGTGAACTCAAGGCTCACGACCTATAATGACCTCAACTTAGGATTTTTTTATAGAATTTAGAGCCATCCATAACCCTAAGTTGTTCATAGTACCAAGAGCCCTAAGCTCACGACCTGTAGTATTTTATGTCATCAACAACCCAAAGCTATTCATAGCATCAAGAGCCCTCAGCTCATGACTTGAGGTCATTCATGGCAACCATAAGCAAGAACTATTGATAGCATCTGGTGCCTTGAGCTCACAAACAAGAGTAGCTCATGTCATCTATATCCCAAAAATTTTAATAGCATATAGAATCGTGAGCTCAAGAACTAAAATCCTTTATATCAACCACAACCTAGTGTTATTCATAGCATTTAAAGCATTAAGCTCAAAACCCAAAGTGGCTCATGTCATTCACAACCTTGAGTTGTTCATAGCATCTAAAGCCCTAAGCTCATGACCCAGAGTAGTTCATGTCAACCCCAACCTTGATATCTTTGTAGTATATATATAACCTTTAGTTCATGACCCCAACTCATTCATGTCATCCACAATCCTAACCTGTTCATAGAATTTAGAGACCTCAACTCACGACCAAGAGGAGCTCATGTCATCCACAGTCCTGAGTTGTTCATAGCATTTAGAGCCTTGAGTTCACGACCTAGATTAGCTCATGTCATCCATAGTCCTAAGTTGATCATAGCACCAAGAGCCTTCAGCTCACGACTATAGTCTTTTTTGTCATCAACAACCTTGAGCTATTCATAGCATTAAGAGCCTTTAGGTCACAACCCGAAGTTGTTTATGTCAGCCACAACCAAGAGTTGTTGGTAGCATCTAGTGCCTTGAGCTCATGTCGTCTTGAACCCTGAGCTTTTAACAGTATCTAGAGTCATGAGCTAACGACCTGGAGTCATTTATATCAATTACAACCTAGTGCTATTCATAGCATCTAGAGCCCTAAGCTCAAGACCTAGAGTGGCTCATGTCATTCACAGCCTGCAGTTGTTCATAACATCTAAAACCTTGAACACACAACCTAAAGTCGTTCATGTTAACCACACCCTTCAAATGTTATAGTATCTATAGCTGTTGGCTCAAAACCCTGAGTCACTCATGTCATGCACAACCCTAAGCTCATGATTCAAAGTCTTTGATGTCATTAACAACCCTATGTTGTTCGTAACATCAAAAGTTTACAGTTCACAACCCAGCCTCATTCATGTCAACCATTGCCTAGAGCTGCTAATAACATATAAAGCACTAACTTGATGACTTAGAGTCATTCTTGTAAAGCACCACCCAGAGCTATTCATAGCATCTAGGGCCCTAAACTCATGAAATAGAGTCGTTCATGTCAACCATAGCCTAATGTTGTTCATAGCATATAAGGCCTTAAGCTCCCAACTTAGAGTCAGTCTTGTCATTTAACACCCTATTTTGCAAATAGAATCTAGAGCCTTGAGCTCACGACATTAGGAACCTTGAGCTATTCAAAGCATCTAGAACCCTGAGCTCACCCCCTTGAGTCATTCATGTTAACCACATGCTGGAGCAGTTCATAGTAGCTAAATCCTTGATCCCACGACCCAAAGTGGCATAGGTCATCGAAAACCTTGAGTTGTTCATAGCATCTAAAGCCCTAAGCTTAAGACACAGAGTCGCTCATGTCAACCATAACATTGAAATGGTCGTAGTATATATATAGCCTTTAGTTCATGACCCTAAGTCATTCATGTCATCCACAATCCTGACTTGTTCATAACATTTAGAGACCTCCACTCATGACCAAGAGGAGCTCATGTCATCCACAAGTCGGAGCTATTCATAGCATTTAAAGCCTTGAGCTCACGACCTAGAGTAGCTCATGTCATCCATAGCCCTGATCTATACATAGCCTCAAGAGCCCTCAGCTCATGACCCAGGGTCGTTCATGTCAGCCACAACTACGATTTGTTGATAGCATCTAGTGTCTTGAGCTCGCAAACAGGATTAGCTCATGTCATCTATAGCCTAAGATTTTAATAGCATCTAGAGTCGTGAGCTCGCGACCTGATGTCATTTATGTCAACCACAACCTAGTGTTATTCATAGCATCTACATCCTTAAGCTTAAGACCCAAAGTGGCTCATGTCATTCACAACCTTGAGTTGTTCCTAGCATCTAAAGCCCTAAACACACAACCTAAAG
Source organism: Vitis hybrid cultivar (assembly GCA_022058775.1). Lineage (NCBI taxonomy): Eukaryota > Viridiplantae > Streptophyta > Magnoliopsida > Vitales > Vitaceae > Vitis > Vitis hybrid cultivar. The sequence goes on along the minus strand of JAJJMF010028714.1, from coordinate 210,374 downwards.
TCATTCATGTCAACCATAGCCTTAAGATGTTATAGTATTCGTAGCCATTAGCTCAAAACCCTGAGTCATTCATGTCATGCACAATCCTAAGCTCATGATTCAGAGTCTTCCATGTCATTAACAACTTTGAGTTGTTCATAACATATAAAGTCTAGAGCTCATGACCCAGACTCATTCTTATCAACCATTACCCAAAGCTGCTAATAGCATATAGAACCTTAATACGATGACTTAGAGTCGTTCATGTAATCCACCATCCAAAATTTTTCATGGCATGTAAGGCCTTAAACTCATGAAATAGAGTTGTTCATAACATATAGGGCCCTAACCTCTCGACCTAGAGTCGTTCATGTCTTCCACAACCTTGTGTTGTTAATAGAATCTAGAGCCTTGAGCTCATGATCTAGAGTCTTTCATGTCATAAGGAAGCTTGAGTTGTTCATAGCACCTAGAACCCTAAGCTCACCCCCTAGGTTTGTTCATGTCAACCACATCCTAGAGTAGTTCATAGCAACAAAAGCCCTGAGCTCATGACCCAAAGTGGCACATGTCATCGACAACCTTGAGTTGTTCATAGCATCTAAAACCCTAAGCTCATGACCCAGAGTCGTACATGTCAACCACAACCTTGAGATGTTCATAGTATATATATAGCCTTTAGTTCATGAACCCAAGTCATTCATGTCATCCACAATCCTGACCTGTTCATAGCATTTAGAGACCTCAACTCATGACCAAGAGAAGCTCATGTCATCAACAAGCTTGATCTATTTATAGTATTTAGAGCCTTAAGTTCACGACCTAGAGTAGCTCATGTCACCTATAACCCTAAGTTGTTCATAGCACCAAGAGCCTTGAGCTCACAACCTCTAGTCTTTTATGTCATCGATAACCCTAAGCCATCTATAGCATCAAGAGCCCTTAGCTCACGACTCAGAGTCATTCATGTTACCCATAACCAAGAGTTGTTGATAACATCTAGTGCCTTGAGCTCACAAATAAGATTAGCTCATGTCATTCATAGTCGTGAGCTTTCAATAGTATCCGGAGTCATGAGCTCATGACCTGAAGTCGTTTATATGAACCACAACCTAGTTCTATTCATAGCATCTCAAGCTTTAAGCTTAAGATCTAAAGTAGCTCATGTCATTGACAACCTTGAGCTATTTGTATAACCTAAAGCCCTGAATACAGGACCTAAAGTTGTTCATGTCAACTATAATGTTAAGATGCTATAGTAATTGTAGCCCTTAGCTAGAAACCCGGAGTCAATCATGTCATCCGCAACCTTAAGCTCATGATTAAAAGACTTTCATATTATTAACAACATTGAGCTGTTCATAACATCTAAAGTCCATAGCTCATGACTCGGACTCATATAAGTCAACCATTGCCTTGATCTGCTAATAGTATATAGAGCCCTGATCTAACAACTTAGAGTCATTCATGTAAACTACCACCTAAAGCTATTCGTAGCATTTAGAGCCTAGAACTCAAGAAATAGAGTCATTCATGTCAACCACAACCCAATGTTGTTAATAGCATCTAGAGCCATAACCTCATGACCTAGAGTAGCCCATGTTATACACAACCCTAAGCTATTCATATCATCTAGAGCCTTTAGCTCACGACCCAGAGTTGTTCATGTCAAACACAACGATGAGCTATTCATAGTATCTAGAGCCTTAAACTCACAAGTCATATTCTTTTATGTTATTGATAGCCCTAATTTGTTAATAGCATTTAGAGCCCCAAGATCATAACTTGGAGTCATTTATGTCAACCACAGCCAAGCATTGTTCATAACATTTTGAGTCTTGAGCTCATGACTCAAAGTAGTTGATGTTATCTACATCTCTAAGCCATTCTTTTCATCTAGAGTCCTCATCTCATGACCTGGAGTCGTTCATGTCAACCACAATCTAGATCTATTCATAGCATTTAGAGCCCTGACCTCATGACCTAAAGTTTTTCTTGTCATCAATAGCTCTGAGTTGTTCATAGAATTTAGAGCCTTGAACTCATGACATAGAGTCATTCATGTCAACCACAACCCAATTTTGTTTATAGCATTTAAAGCCCTAAGTTCACAACCAATAGTATCCCATCTTATCCACAACCCTTAGCTATTCATAGAAACTAGAGCCTTAGATCACGATCGAGAGTCGTTCATGTCAAACATAAGCCTAAGTTGTTCTTATATCTATAATGTTAAGCCCCATGACCCATAGTCTTTCATGTCATTGATAGCTATAAGTTGTTCATGGCATCAAGAGCCCTAACCTCACAATCCAGATTCATTCATCTCAACCATATCCCAAATCTATTCATAGCATCTAGAACCTTGAGCTCATGACCTAAAGTACCTTATGTCTCCACATCCTTGAGCTATTAATAGCATCTAGAGCATGGGGCTCATGACTCAGAGTCATTCATGTCAACTAATACTTAGAGCTATTCATAGCATTTAGAGACTAATTACTACCAAAAAGTGCTATTTTGTAGACCTAATTATAATGGTTTTAAGCACCTTTTAGTAGTAATCATATTCATTTAACCCAATTAATTCATTAAGGTCCTTAGTAATTGGTTTTAACCATTTTGTGGCAAGTTTACATGTTTATATCAGCTTATGAATCAATTCAAGCATGCCAAATGATGGAGGAGCTACTTGGACAAGTTAAAGTAAGATTTTAGCTACACCAAAGTAAGCCAACAAAAGGAGAGAAGCAAAGAGAAGCAAAGAAAAGCAAAAGAGAAGCAAAGAGAAGCAAGGAGGAAAACAGAGGACAGCAGCTGCAGTCTTCTTTGGCACTTTTGGAGCACTTCCCGAAGTCCATTTTCACATGCTATATATCATTTCAAAGCTCAAGAAGTCAAGAATCCAACGCTTTAAATCGTGTACGATTTGGAGCTGAAACGAGGAAGATATGGCCTTCGGAAGACAACTGCACCAGGTGTGCGAAAATTTCGCACACCCCCTTCAGGTGTGCGAATGGTGTGCGAGTTTCGCACACCCTCTTCAGGTGTGCGAAATTTTTGCATACCCCTTGCATGGTGCGAATTTTTCAGCTTCTTCATCCCTACCCTCCCAATCCTAAGCCTCTAAACCTCATTTCTTTACTCCATTATGCCTAAGACCCGGGGAGGCTATACCACAGCTTCCCAGAGCAGTCAAAGAGCCCCACGCACCCTGGGATTACACACATGAAGCCTCTCACCCCATTTCTGACCTCCTTAAACCATCAAAGCCCATAGCTACCAACTGAGAGCTCCAGTTGATGAGACTATGCCATCCAAGGAGAATACTAGAATAGAGGCCAAAGTCTTGATCCAACCTACTCAGAAGGCCACCACAGATGCATCAACTCCACAGGACCCTTCCATTACTTGATCATCTCTTTAATTTTTGTATTTACATATTAGTATAGATAATTCCATGTTTTGATGCTTTATATTGGATGTATTACTGATGATACATCATATATAGACATCATTTTTTGTTTAAGCTTGGCATTTTTCTATTTCCTCTACTCACTAACTCTTATGTTTTCTTTGAAACATGTGGTTTCTCCTACATGACTCAGACTCCATGTCACTCAGGAGGTACCACTTCCTCCCTATTTTTTAATCGCTTTGTCACATTGAGGACAATGTTCAACTTGGTTGGGGGGAGAGTTGAGGAAGGAAGTATTGTTACTAAATGCTAAGTTATTTTGGTAATTTAGTTGCTTTTTGCTTAATTTTAAAATTTTTTAAGTTTTTATTCTACTCTCCATGGTTATTAAGGAAAAATTCTCAAAAGTAAATGGGAGAAATTAAATTCTTATCTTATTGCCATAGTCTTAGAGTTTGTATTGTGCTTACTAAAGTTGATGAATTGTTGAAACTTCTATTGAATTCAAGCTTAGTTCTTCCACTTTAAGCTATCCACACACTAAACACAATAGGTTCCGATTATAAGATGAAGAACTATTTCCCTCTTGACTTAGGAAAATTTTAGACTTCGTACCTTTGACCTCATTTTAATAGTGTTGAGACACCTTATAAAAGGCCAATGAGCCTTTGAAAAAGAAAAAGAAAAATGTTTACTTGCCTTGAAACCCGAGCAAGGTCTAAGGGGTATATGGTGAAAATCTTTAAAACCTGGTGCCCTAAGCCTTCATTGGTTGGGAGTCACCGACCTCAATGCTCGTTACAAGGGTGGATAGGTGGAGTTGAACATACTGTAGGTGCTTGGGTATTTAAAAATTTATTCTCAAAAGTCCGAGGTAAAATCCGAGGAGTTAGTGGTTGAAAAATCCTTAAAGCTTGATGCCCTAAACCTTGATTGGTTGGGAGTCATCGATGGACCCCCGTTACATGGACAATTTAGAAAAGAATGCCTTTAAGCTTTGCACTCCTACAAGAAAAAAATTGTGAAAGAAAAGAGGTGCGTTCTTAGCCTATTGGAGGTTGATTAGTTTAATAACTTTGAAAAGAACTAGGTTGAGGGGAGAGATTAGTTTGACGTCCTATATTCAGAAACTAATAAATAACACATAGATTTTTTTGGAAGATTAAGTGTTGGACCTTTGGGAGTGGAAATTATTTTGATACTCAAATTTGCATAATGCCCGCTCTTTGCATGTTGTGATAGGTAAGTTATTTGATGACTCTTTTTGATGATTGAGTTTTATATCCTTGACTTACCATGTGAGAGTTTGATCCAATCATGCCACTCATATCATTTTTTGGAGTGATTTGCATGATCCCTTTTATGTATATTATAGTTTACTTAGTTTTTATCTCCTCCATTGCTAAGGGACTAGCAATGATTTGGTTGGGGGGTGTGATTACTACCAAAAAGTGCTATTTTGTAGACCTAATTATAATGGTTTTAAACACCTTTTAGTAGTAATCATATTCATTTAACCCAATTAATTCATTAAGATCCTTAGTAATTGGTTTTAACCATTTTGTGGCAAGTTTACATGTTTATATCAGCTTATGAATCAATTCAAGCATGCCAAATGATGGAGGAGCTACTTGGACAAGTTAAAGCAAGATTTTAGCTACACCAAAGCAAGCCAACAAAAGGAGAGAAGCAAAGAGAAGCAAAGAGAAGCAAAGAAAAGCAAAAGAGAAGCAAAGAGAAGCAAGGAGGAAAACAGAGGACAGCAGTTGCAGTCTTCTTTGGCACTTTTGGAGCACTTCCCGAAGTCCCTTTTTTTACATGCTATATATCATTTCAAAGCTCAAGAAGTCAGGAATCCAACGCTTCAAACCGTGTACGATTTGGAGCTGAAACGAGGAAGATATGGCCTTCGGAAGACAACTGCTCCAGGTGTGCGAAAATTTCGCACACCCCCTTCAGGTGTGCGAAAATTTCGCACACCCCTCCCCTGTTTTGCCGACTCCACACGAGATCTTTTCTTTTTAGATATTTTTGTATAAATTTCCATTCTTCTCCTTGTAATCCACCAATCATAAGATTTCTTAGCTAGGAAGGTTGGAAAAACTTCTCTATATAAACTCCTTTGCATCCGTTGAAACATATAGGATGGAATAGATGGAAGATATGTAATATAGGTATAGAAATATATAAAGCTCTTTTCTCTCTTCTCCGGTTCTTCTCCATTTCTATTTTCTTAGTAGCCAAACATCCTTGGTGGATGAAATCCCCAAGGATGAGAGGCTAACCTTTTAAGTTTCTCAAAGTATGGATGTTATGTGATGGCTTGGATGCATTCCCATGGAAATTTCTCGCACCCGGAAGGTAAGGTAGTCGTTTTTCATTAATGGTTCATTAATGCAAAGTTTAGTTTTTATTTCCATTGGACAACTTCCAACGGCCAATACTTGATAAGCTTTTGGATTTCTATCCATTAGTTATCTCCTACGAGCTATTGGAAGGTGAGATTTTCAATTCCAAGTTTTGCATTAATCCATTAGAACCAATTTCAATGGCCATTGAAAGGTTAGTTTATCACCCGGAATGACTTTGAGTTGCCAATATTTGGTAAGCTTTTAGCTTTAGACTATTAGTTATCTCTTACGAGCCATTCAAAGGAAGTCTAAGGTGAATAACCATTGATGAAATTCACTACCATCTGTTTTGCCATTTTAAAGGATTAAAACTTGATTTGCTAAATCCATACCGGTTCGGGAAGCAAGCATCACCATAGTTGCAACCCCAACGCGAGGAGCCTATCCTGAGATTTCCAATTTGCATAAGAGCCAGAGCATAGCTATCCTATCTTTGAGAAACTTGTTATTACACCCTTTCATTTTAGTCTTTAATGTTAGCTTAAATTAGTTTAAATCTTTCTAAAATATTTACATCTTCTTTTAAAGTTAACATCCATAAGAAAATCACCTATTTTCCTAATTTGAATATCACTTGTGTTTGTGAAAACCCTTCCCAGTGAACGATCCTAGAACCACTATGCTATAGTAGCTTGGCTACTTTAGTAATAGTATCTAAGGTATAAATTTTGTTGATACACCTTTAAAGCTAAGCTACCATGAGTCGCATCAGAGACCTAAGCCCTAAGCTCAATACCTAGAGTGGCTAATGTCATCTATAGCCTTGAGTTATTCATAGCATCTAAAACCATGAGCTCACAACTCGGAGTCTTTCATGTCGAATATAGCCTAGAGTTGTTCATTGCATCTAGGGCCCTGAGCTTGCAACTTAAAGTTGTTCATGTCTTCCACAACTCTGAGTTGTTCATAGAATATCGAGCCCTGATCTCAAAACTCGGAGTCATTGATGTCAATCATAACATAAAGTTGTTCATAACATCTAAAGCCCTGAGCTCATGAGCCAAAGTTGTTCATGTCAACCAATGGCCAATGCTATTCATACTATTTAGAGCCTTGAGCTCATGAACCAAGGTATCTCATGCTACCCAAAACCCTTCACTATTCATAGCAACCAGTTCCCCGAGTTCACGACCAAGAGTCGTTCATGTCAACCATAACTCTGAGTTGTTCATAGTATCAAGAGCCCTTAGTTCATGACCCATTTTATTTCATGTCATTGACAACCTTGAGTTGTTCATAGCATCAAGAGCCCTAATCCCACGACCCAGAACTATTCATGTCAACCAAATCCTAGAGTTGCTCATAGCATCTAGTGCCTTGAGCTAAAGACCTAAAGTAGCTCATGCCATCCATAACCCTAAGTTGTTAATAGAATCTAGAGCCCTGAGCTCACAAACCAGAGTCGTTCATGTCAACCACAGGTTAGAGTTGTTCATAGCATCTCAAGCCTTGAGCTTAAGAGCTAGAGTAGTTGATGTCTTCCATAACCCTAAGTTGTTCATTGCATCTAGAGTTGTGAGCCTATAACCTGAAGTCTTTCATGTCAACCCCAGCCTAGAGTTGTTCATTACATCTAGGGCCCTAAGATCATGACTCAAAGTCATTCATGTTATCCATAACCTTGAGTAGTTCATAGAATCTAGAGCCTTGAGGTCACGACCTAGAGCCTTTTTTATCATCAACAACCTTGAGCGCTTCATGGAATCTAGAGCCCTAAGCTCATAACCTAGAGTTGTTCATGTCAACAATAACCTATAGTTGTGCATAAACTTTAAATCCATGAACTCATGACCGAGAGTGGCTTATGTCATCAACAACCTTGAGTTATTCATAGCATCTAACGACCTTGAGTTATTCTTAGCATTGAAAGGCCTGAGCTAGCGACTTAGAGTCTTCCATGTCAGCCACAACCTAGAGTTGTTAATAGCATCTAAAGCCCTGAGCTCAAGACTTAAAGTGGCTCATGTCATCCACAACCCTGAGCTGTCCATAGCATCTAGAGCTCTAAGCTAATGACCTAAAGTCTTTAATTTCAACCACAAACTAGAGTTGTTCATTGCATCTAGGGCCTTAAGCTCATGATCAAGAGTCATTCATATCATCCACGATCCTAAGATGTTCATATAATCTAAAGCCTTGAGCTCATGACTTGGAGTCTTCAATGTCATTGACAACCTTGAGTTGTTCATAGAATCTTAAGCCCTGAGGTCATTACCTGGAGTCTTTCACGTTATTAATAACCCTGAGTTTTCATAGCATCTAGAGACTTAAGCCCATGACCCGGAGTTATTTATGTCATGCATAGCCCAAAGTTGTTCATAGCATTTAAATCAACCTCACAACCTAAAATGGGTAATGTCATTAACAACCCTGAGCTATTCATAACATCTAAAGCTCAAAGCTTACAATCTAGAGTCATTCATGCCAGCCATAAACTATGGTTATTCATAGCATCTAGAGGCCTTAGCTTAAGACCCAGAGTGTCGTATGTCATCTACAACCTTGAGAGTTTCATCTAAAGTCATGAGCTCATGACCCAGAGTCTTTCATATCAACCACAACCCAGAGTTGTTCATTGTATGTAGGGCCTTCAGTTGACGACTCAGAGTCATTCATGTCATCCATAGCCTTGAGATGTTCATAGCATCTAATGCCTTGAGCTCATGACCCGGAGTTGTTGATGTCAACCACTGCCTAGAGTTGTTAAACACATCTAAAAGGCTGAGCTCATGACCTAAGTAGCTCATTTCATCTATAGCCCCAAGCTATTCATAACATCTATAGCCTTGAGTTGATGACTCGAAGTCATTCTCGTCAACCACAACCTAAAGTTATTCATAGCATATAAAGCCCTAAGATCATGGTTGAGGGGAGATTATGTCATCCACAAAACTTAGTTGTTCATAGCATTTGAAGAGATGAGCTCACAACTTAGAGTAACTCTTATCATCCACAACCCTGAGTTGTTCGTAGGATCAAGAGCCCTAAGCTCACGACTCATAGTTTTTCATATCATTGATAACCCTGAGTTGTTCATCACATAAATAACATTGAGTACACGACCCATAGTCCTTCATGTCAACCACAACCTAGAGCTATTGTAGATCCTAGGCTCATGACCTAGAGAAGCTCATGTTATCCATAACCCAAAGTTGTTAATAGTATCTAGAGCCCTCAGCTCATGACTCAGAGTTGTCTAGACCCAGAGCTATTCATAGCATCAAAAGCTCTAAGGTCACAACCCGTAGTCTTTCATGTCATTGATAGGCCTAAGTTGTTCATAGGATCAAGAGCCCTGAGCACACGACCTTGAGTCATTAATGTCAACCACAACCTAAAGTTGTTCATAGCATTTAGAGCTCTTAGGCCATGACATAGTGTAACTCATGTCATCAACAACCTAATCTATTAGTAGCATCTCTAACCTAGAGTCGATCATGTTAACCATAACTTGGAGTTGCTCATAAAATCTATAACTTTAAGCTTAAGACATAGAATGGTTCATGTTGTCCACAACACTGAGCTGTTCATAACATCTAAAGCTTGGAGCTAACACCCTAGAGCCTTTCATGTCAACCACTACCTAGAGTCATTCATTTCTTCTAGGTACCTGAGTTCATGACTCAGAGTTGTTCATGTTATCCACAACTCAAAGTTGCTCGTAGAATCTAGAGTCTTAAGCCCATAAAGCAAAGTCTTTCTTATCATTGACAACCCTAAGTTGTTCATACCATCTAAATCCTTAAGCTCATGACCTAGAGTCATTCATGCCAACCACAACTCAGAGTTGTGCATAACATCTAAAGTCATGAGCTCAAGACCAAGAGTGGCTTGAGTCATCCACACCCTTGAGTTGTTCATAGCATCTAGAGGTTTGAGCTCATGACCCAGAGTCCTTAATGTCAACCACAACCCAACATGTTTCATTGCATGTTGGGCTTTAAGCTCATGACCTAATGTCATTCATATTATCCACAACACTAAGTTATTCATAGAATTCTGACCCCTGATCTAATGACTTAGAGTCTTTCTTATCATCGACATACTTGAGTTGTTCATAGAATCTAGAGCCTTGACTTCACAACCTGGAGTCTTTCATGTTATCGATAGCCCTGAGTTATTCATAGCATCTAGAGCCCTAAGATCACGACCTAGAGTTGTTCATGTCAACCACAACCTAGAGGTGTTCGTAGCATCTAAAGCCCTCGGTTCATTACCCAAATAGGCTTATGTCATCGATAGCTCTGAGCAGTTCATAGCATCTGAAGCCCTCATCTCATAACCTAAGGTCGTTCATGTCAATTATAGCTTAAAACTATTCATAGCATCTAGAGCCTTGAGCTCATGACTCATATTAGCTCATGTCATCCATAAACCGTGAGGTGTAAATAGCATCCAGAGCCTTAAGCTCCCGGCCCAAAGTTGTTCATGTTAGCCACAACCTAAAGCTATTCATACCAGCTAGAGTCTTGAGCTCATGACTAAGAGTAGCCCCTATTACTCATAGCCCGGAGCAGTTCATAGCATTTAGAGACCTAAGCTCATGACCCGGAGTCATTTATTTCCACTACAGCTTAGAGCTAATCGTAATGTCTAGAGCCTTGACATCTCGACCTAAAATAGCTCTTATCATCCATAGCCCAAAGTTATTCATAGCATCTAAAGCTTTAAGATCATAACTCAGAGTAGTTGATGTCATCCATAGTCCTGAGCTCTTCTTAGCATGTTGAGCCTTGAGCTCATGGCCTAAATTGTTTCATGTCATCGACAACCCTGAGTTGTTCATAGCATCAAGAGCTTTGAGCACATGACCTGAAGTTGTTCATGTCAACCTTTTCCCAAACCTATTCATAACATCTAAAGCCCTGAGCTCACGACCTAAAGTAGTTTATGTCTTCGTCTACCTTGAGTTGTTCATAACATTTAAAGCCCTGAGATCACAACCCAAAGTCGTTCATGTCAACCATAACCTTGTGATCTTCTTGGTATCCCCAACCTTAAGTTGTCCATGTCATTTAGAGCCCTATGCTCATGAGCTGAATTCTTTCATGTGATCAATAGCCCTGAGCTATTCATAGCATCTAGAGTCCTGAGCTCACAATCTGAAGTCATTCAAGTCAACCACAACCAAGAGTTGTGTATAGCATCTAGGGCCCTGAGCTTACAACCCAATGTTGCTTAAGTCATTAACAACCCTAAGCTTTTCATAGCAGCTTAGGCTTTAAGCTCACGAACTAGAGTCATTCATGTCAACTACAACCTTAAGCTATTCATGGTATCTAGAGCCTTAAGTTAACAACCCAGAGTAGCACATGTCATCCATAGCCTTGAGTTGTTAATAGGATCTAAAGCCTTGAGATGATGAGTCGAAGTCGTTCATGTCAACCACAGCCCTGAGCTAATTATAGTGTATAGAGCCCTAAGCTCACGACCCTAAGTCATTTGTGTTGTCCATAACCGTAAGTTGTTTATAGCATTTAGAGCCCTATGATCATGACTCGGAGTCTTTCATGTCATCGATAGCCTTGAGTTGTACATAGTATCTAAACCTCTAAGCTCACGAACCAGAGTTGTTCATGTGAACCATAACCTAGAGTTGTTTATTGCATCTAGAGTCCTAAGCTCATGACATAGAGCGCTTCATATCTTCAATAGCCCTTAGTTGTTCATAGCATCTAAATCCGTGAGTTCAAGACCTGTAGTCTTTCATGTCATTCATAGCTTGAAGTAATTCATAGTGTCCAAAGCCTTAAGCTCAAGACCCAGAGTCTTTCATGTCATCCACGACCATGAGTTGTTCATAGCATCTAGAGCCATAAGCTCACGACCTAGAGTCATTCATCTCAACCACAACCCAACATTGTCCACAAAATTCAAAGCCATGAGCTCATGACTTTTAGTAGCCTAGGTTATCCACAACCCTAATTATTCTTAGCATATAACACCCTGAGCTCATGAATCAGAGTCATTCATGTCGACTATAGCCTAGAGTTGTTCATAGCATCTAGAACCTTGTCCTCATGAGCTAGAGTGGTTCATGTGATCAACAACCCTGAGCTATTCATGGCACATAGAGCCCTGAGCTCATGACCTATAGAAGTTCATGTCTTTGATTGCCCTAAGCTATTCATAATATCTAAAGCCCTGAGCTAACAGCCTAGAGTCGTTCATGTCAACCACTTCCTTGAGATGTTCATAATATTTATAGCCTTGAGCTAAGGACCTCGTGTAGTACATGTAATCCAGAACCTTGAGTTGTTCATAGTATCTAAACCTTTTAAGATCGTGACCCAAAGTTTTTCATGGCATCGACATCCCTTAGCTATTCATAACATCTAAGGTCCTTAGCTCATGACATGAAGTCATATATGTGAACCACAACCCTGAGTTATACATAGTATCTACAGCCCTGACCTGAGTTATTCATAGCATCTAAAGCCCTGAGCTCACGACCTGAAGTCATTCATGTCAACCATAGCCTTGAGTTGTTCATAGTATCTAGAGCCTTGATTTCATGACTTTGAGTCATTCATGTCATCCACAACCCTGAGTTGTTCATAGCATTTAGAACCCTTAGCTCAAGACCCGGAGTCTTTGGTGTCATCAACAACCCTGAGTTGTACATAGTATCTAGAGCCCTAAGCTCATGACCTGGAGTCGTTCATGTCCACCATAACCCAAGATTATTCATTGCATCTAGAGCCCTTAGCTCATGACCCAGAGTTGCTGATGTTATCCATAGCCTTGAGCTATTCATAATATCTTAAACCTTGAGTTGTTTGTATCATCCATAACTTAGAGATGCTCATGGCATTAACAACCTTAAGCTCATGACCCAAAGTCATTCATGTCAACCATAATGTTCAGGTGTTCATAGTATCTTAAGCCATGACCTCATGACCCAGAGTCATTCATGCTATCCACAACCTTAAGCTCATGACACATAATCATTCATATCATCCATAGCCCTGAGCTGCTCATAGCATATAGAGGCTTGAGCTCACGGGACCCTATTCAAAGCATCCATACCCTTGAGCTCATGACCTGGAGTGGCACATATCATCCATAGGCTTGAGCTATTCATAGCATCTAGAGCCCTAAGCACATGACTCAGGGTTGTTCATGTCATCAATAGCCTTGAGCTATTCATAGCATTTAGATCCCTAAGGCCATGACCTGAAGTCGTTCATGTCATTACAAGCTTTGGGTTATTCATAGCATCTAGAGTTGTGAGCTCATGACCCAAAATCGTTATGTTATCTACAACCCTGAGCTATTCATAGAAATTAGAGCCACAAGCTCATGACCAAGAATCATTCGTATTATCCATAACTCTAAGTCGTTCATAGTATCTTATCGCCTGAGCTCACAGGATCCTTAGTCGTTCATATCATCTACAATTTTAAGCCACTCGTAGCATCCAAAGCCATGAGCTCATGACCCAAAGTCATTCATGTCAACCACAACCTTGAGTTGTTTATAGTATCATGAGTCAATGAGCTCACAACTCAAAGTCATTCATGTCATCCACCACCCTTAGCTCATGACAAAAAATCATTCATATCATCCATAACCCAAAGCTGCTCATAACATCTAGAGGCCCTAGCTCATGGGATATCAAGTTATTCATATCATTGACAATGTTTAGTTGTTCAAAGCATCCATAGCCTTGAGCTCATGACCCAAAGTGTCACATGTCATCCATAGGCTTGAGCTGTTCATAGCATCTAGAGCCATAAGCACACCACTCAAAGTCATTCATGTGATCAACAATCCCAATCTATTCATAGCATTTAGACACTTAATCCCATGACCCAAAGTCTTTCATGTCATCTATAGCCCTAAACTTTTCATAAAATTTAGAGCCCTGAGATCACGACCTCGAGTCGTTCATGTCATTACTAACCTTGAATTTTCATAGCATCTAAAGCCTTAAGCTCATGAACCAGAGTCATTCATGTCCACCACAACCTTGAGGTGTTATAGCATTTAGAGCCTAGAGCACACCACTCAAAGTTGTTCATGTCACCCATAGCCTTGAGCTATTCATAGCATCTATAGCCCTAAACTCCAAACTCGAAGTCATGTCATCTACAACCCTAAGTTGTTCATAGCATCTAGTTCCCTAAGTTCATAACTCGTAGTCGTTCATGTAATCCACAACCTTAAGTTGTTCATAGCAATTAGAGCCCTAAGCTCATGACCCGAAGTAATTGATGTCCACCACAACCTTGATCTATTCATAACATTTAGAGCCCTGATCAGATGACCTTGAGTCATTCATGTCATTAACAAACTAAAGTTATTCATAGCATCTAGAGCCCTAAGCCCATGACCCATAGTTGTTCATGTCATACATAGCCTTGAGTTGTTCATAGCATCTTGAGCCTTCAGCTCACGACCTGGATTCATTCATGTCATCCATAGCTCTAATCTATTTATAGCAATTAGAGCCATAAGCTCATGACCAAGAATCATTAATATCATCCTCAACCATGAGTTGTTCATAGCATCTTAAGGCTTGAGCTCACAACATCCCGAGTTGTTCATATCATCCATGGCTTTAAGCTACTCATAATATCTAAAGCCTTGAGCTCTCAACCTTGAGTCGTTCATGTCAACCACAACCTTGAGTTGTTCATAGTATCTGAAGCTGTGAGCTCACAACCCAAAGTCATTCACGTTATCCATGACCCTAAGCTTAGGATGTAGAATCATTCATATCATCCATAACCACGAGGTGCTCATCGCATCTAGAGCCCTGAGCTTATGGGATCCCAAGTTATTCATATAATCCATAATGTTGAGTTGTTCAAAGCATCCATGGCCTTGAGCTCATGACTTAGAGTAGCACATATCATCCAAAGGCTTGACTTGTTTATAGCATTTAGAGCCCTAAGCTCATGACTTAGAGTCGTTCATCTCAACCATAACCCTTAGCTATTCATAGCATCTAAAGCCCTAAGCACATCATGAAGAGTAATTCATGTCATCAACAACCTTGTTCTATTCATAGCATCTAGAGCCTTGAGCTCATGACATAGAATCGTTCATGTCATCCAAAGTCATGATCTATTCATAGCATCTTGAGCCTTAAGCTCACAACCTGGAGACATTCATGTCCACTACAGCCCTGAGTTGTTCATAGTATTTAGATTCCTAAGCACACGACCTAGAGTTGTTCATGCCATCTACAACTATGAACTATTCATAGCATCTTGAGCCCTAAGCTTATAACCTGAAGTCATTCGTGTCATCCATAACCCTGAGTTTTCATATCATCTAGAGCCTTAAGCTCACGATCTAGAGTCGTTCATGTCAACAATAAGCTTGTGATATTCGTAGAATTTTAAAGCCATGGTTTCATGACTAGGAATCGTTCATATCATCCACACCTATGAGTTATTCATACCATCTAGAGGCCTGAGCTCAAGAGATCCTGAGTCAGTCATATCATCCATAACCTTGAGTTGTTCATGGCGTCTAGAGCCCTGAGCTAACAACCCAAAGTAGCTCATGTCATCCATAGCCTTGAGCTGTTCATAGCATCTAGAGTCTTGAGATCATGACTTAAAGTCATTCATGACAGTGATAGCCATGAGTTGTTCATTTCATTTAAAGCTCTGAGCTCATGACTTGAAGTTGTTCATGTTATACACATGCCTGAGTTGTTCATAGCATTTAGAGTCACAGGCTCATAACTAAGAATCATTCATATCATCCACAACCCTAATCTATTTATAGCATCTAGAGGCCTGAGTTCACAAGATTCCAAGTCATTTATATCATCCACAAAGTTGAGTTATTCATAGCATCCATAGCCTGAGCTCACGATCTATAGTATCTCATATGATCTACAACCTTGAGTTGTTCATAACATCTAGAGCTTGGAGCTCCTGAACCAAAGTCATTCATGTCAACCATAGCCCTGAGCTGTATGTGGCATTTATAACCCTAAGCTCATGATCCAAAGTTGTTCATGTCATCCACAACCCTGAGCTGTTAATAACATCTAAAGTCCTAAGTTATTCATAACATTTAGAGCCTTGAGCTCATGAACAGAGTCGTTCATGTTCACCATAGCCTTAAGTTGTTCATATCATCCTTAACCCCAAGGTGTTTATAGCATCTTGAGGCTTGAACTCATGAGATGTCAAGTCATTCATATCATTCAAAACTCTGAGCTTTTCATAGCATCTAAAGCCCTAAGCTCATGAATCGAAGTTGTGAGCTCTTGACATGGAATCATTCATGTCATGCACAATCTTGAGCTCATAACTTGGAATCATTCATATCATCCATGTCCCTGAGCCATTCATGTCATCTAGAGGCCTAAGGTCATGGGATCCTAAGTCATTCATATCACCCACAATGTTGAGCTATTCAAAGCATCTACAACCTTGAGCTCATGACCCAGGGTAACATATATCATCCACAACCTTGAGTTGTTCATAACATATAGAACCTTGAGATCACAACCCAGAGTCGTTCATGTTAACCACAACCCTGAGTTGTTCATAGCATTTAGGGCCCTTATCTCACGACATTGAGTCGTTCATGTAATCCATAACCTTGAGCTGTTTATAACATTTAAAGTCTTAGGCTCATGACCAAGAATCGTTCATATGATCCACACCCTTAAGTTGTTCATGTCATCTGGAGGCTTGAGCTTATAGGATCCCAAGTTGTTCATATCATCCATAATGCTAAGTTGTTCATAACATCTAGAGCCTTGAGTTAACTGATGGGAAAAAACCCAGATCTCTATGTTTCCTAAGTCTGGATTAGGTTAGGAATATGCATAACTATACTTGGCTCTTTCTAAATTCTATGAACAGTGAAAAAAAATAATATTTTAATACTTTGAAAGGATTTAGAAAGTGGTAATAAATACTATTCCTTGAATTTAGATGTTCCTAAATCAAATCTACGTGGTTAAGATGAAGATTTAAATCATAGAAGTCTCGTAAACTCGAAGTCTTCCACTTGATAACTCAAACCTTGACGTTCGCACACTTTCGATGGGAAGGAAAAGAGGGTGGAGGCTACGACTTTATACCTCTCTAGATGGTGGAAGACAAAAGCTATGGAAACCCTAACCCTTAGGGGGTATTTATAGGGTTCCTAAGTAGGCTTAAGTTACTTAAGCCCACATGGGCTTGGTTCACTTAATCTAACCCAAAATGGGTTATAATTGATTAAATAATCCAATAGAGCCTACTAATTAATCACTTAATCTAATCCAGAGACCTTGTTCACTTACTCCTATGCAACCTTACATAATTACCAAAATGCCCTTATGCAGAAAAATGAACTTAGAGCTAATTTGTCTCTCATAATCATACGAGACACCAAGTGCTCGAGTCCGTGACCTTGTATCAATTGTGTTCGGTCGCTCTATGAACTAGTATCCATAGTCTAACAAGGTGAAAGCTATTAGTCTTTCAAGACTACCTCTACCATCCTTGAGTTACAAATCCTCCTATTATGTGTCCCATTGACATATCTTAGCTCTTAAAGAGTTTATGTCAAGTTCCACTTAAGGAACTACTATGGCTTTAGTTTCCATGAATACACCTCCTTAGGGTCACTCAATAGGACACTCTATCTCAATCCCAAGAGATATCATGGTGCCTTTTATTGAGAATACCTATTGTTACCGACTTTCATTAATAGTGACCCAATCCGTAGGAAATATATGACCAACTTACAATCTCACCTATAGGTCAAAGCCACTACTAACTTCAGCACAAGCTTAATAATTTCTCAAAGTTGAGAGATAATACAATGAAGCAGCTCTATGGAAATACACTTAAGTCATGTACAATGCAAAATGTTGAGGCAAAGAATGCTCATAATACTTGGAATAAGGATGGATAATAGTGAAACTAGAACATCATCAAATAAATAATGAATTCCAAATTTATTACATCATGTCATGCTTTTAAGGGCTCCATCCTAACACTAAAGCCCTTAGCTCACGACCTAGAGTAGTTCATGTCAACCATAGACCTGAGTTGTTCATATCATCTAGAGCCTTGAGCTCATGACCATGAGTCATTCCTATCATCCATAACCTTGAGGTGTTCATAATGTTTAGAGCCTAGTGCTCATGACCAATAATCGTTCATATTTTCCAGAGCCTTGAGCCGTTCATAACATTTAAAAGCCTTAGCTCATAGGATCATGAGCTGTTCATATCATCCATAACTTTGAGTTGTCCATAACATCTAGAGCCTTAAGCTCATGACAAGAAGTCATTCATATCATCTGCATCCCTAAACTATTAATAGCATCTAGAGCCCTTAGCTCACGACCCAAAGTAGTTCATGCCAACCACAACCCTGAGCTGTTCATAGCATCTAAAGCCTTGAGCTCATGACTCGAAGTTGTTTATGTCATCCACAACCCTGAAATATTCCTAACATCTAGAACTCTAATCTTACGACCTTGATTCGTTCATGTCATCCACAACCTAGAGCAGTTCATAACATCTAGAGCCCTAACCTCACAACCTGGAGTTATTCATGTCATCCGCAACCCTTAGCTATTCATAGCATCTAGAGGCCTAAGCTCACGGGATCCTAAGTTATTCATATCATTCACAACTATGAGATGTTCATAGAATCTAGAGCTTTGAGCTATTCACAACATCTAGAGCCCTAAGCTAATCATTGTTGTCATCCAAAGCCCTGAGTTGCTGATGACCAAGAATCATTTATATCATCCATAACCTTTAGTGATTGATAGCACATAAAGGTTTGAATTCATAGGATCTCGAGTTGTTCATATCATTCACAACCTCAAGCAATTCATACCATCCAAAGCCATGAGCTCAATACGTGGAGCAACTCATGTCATCCGTAGGACTAAACTATTCATAGCATCTAGAGCCCTAAGCTCACAACCTAGAGTTGTTCATGTTAACCATATACCTGATCTATTTTTATCATATAGAGCCCTGAGATCATAACCTTGAGTAGTTCATGTTTCTCCACAACCTTGAGTTGTTCATAACATTTAGTGTCTTATGCTCAAAACCAAGAATCGTTCATATAATCTAAACCTTGAGTTGTTCATAGCACCTAGAGGCCTAAGCTCACGAGATATTGGGTAATTCAAATCATCCACAACTTTGACTTGTTCATAGCATCTAAAGCCCTGAGCTTACAACACAATGTCATTAATGTCATCCACGTCCTTAAACTGTTTATAGCATCTAGAGCCTTGAACTCATGACTTGGAGTCTTTCAAGTCATCCGTAACTTGGAGTTATTCCTAACATTTAGAGCCCTGAGCTCACGACCTTGAGGCATTCATGTTATCCATAGTCGAGAGTTGTTCATAGCATCTAGAGCTCTAAGCTCATGACCTTGAGTTATTCATAACATTTGGAGTATTCTCTTCACGACAAAGAATCCTTCATATCACCCAAAGCCCTAAGTTGTTCATAGCATCTAAAGGACTAAGCTAATAGGATCTTGAGTCATTTATATCATTCCTAACTTTCAGCTGTTCATAGCATCTAGAGCTCCAAGCTTACCACACGGAGTTGTTCATGTCATCTATATCCCTGAACGGTTCATAGAATGTGGAGCCCTTAACTCAGGACCTAGCTCGTTCATGTCAACCATAGCCCCAAGCTAGTCATAACATCTAGAGTGTTGAGCTCAGGACCCAAAGTTGTTCATGTCATCTAGAGCCTCAAACTATTCTTAACATCGAGAGCCTAGAGCTCACAATCTGGAGTCGTTCATGTCATCCATAGCCTTAAGTTGTTCATAGAGCTCATGACATGGAGTCGCTCATGTTTCCATAAACTTGATCTATTCATAGCATCTAAAGGCCTGAGCTCGTGGGATCCTGAGCTATTCATATCATCCATAACTTTGACTTGTTCATAGCATCTAAAGCCATAAGCTCAGAATATGACATCATTTATGTCATGCACATCACTGAATTTTTCATAGCATCTAGAGCCTTGAACTCCTGACTCGGAGTCATTCAAGTCATCCACAACCTTGAGTTGTTCTTAACATCTAGAGTCATGAGCTCATGACCTTCTGATTACTACCCAAAAACTGCTATTTTGAGCCTTTAATTCATTATGTTTTAAGCACTTTTGTGTAGTAGTTCTCCATTTTTATTCCAATTGGCATGTTAAGGACCTAGCAATGACTTCTAATCATATTTGTGGATAGTTTTAGTGTTTTGATAGCTTTTTGTATCATTAAGACAAGCCAAGCAAAGGAGAGAAGCAAAGAGGAAAATAGAGGACAACAACTTCAGTCTTCTTTCACACTTTTGGAGAACTTCCCCAAGTCCATTTTCTACATGCTATATACCATTTCAAAGCTCAGGAAGTCAAGAATCCAATGCTTCAAATGGTGCACGATTCAGAGTTGAAATGAAGGAGTTACAATCGTTGGAAGCCGAACATCGCAAGCTGAAAGCCAACTTTGCAGCGCTACGAAATCAGCCTTTTGCTGCGAAGTGATTTCGTAGCCCTTTTTGTGCGTCTATGAAATCTCGTAGACCTCATTTTCACCTGCGAAATGGTCCTTAGTGCTTGCCGACATTTGCGACCGACACTTTTAGATATTTTCTTCAGATATTTTTGTATAAATTTCCATTTTCTCCTTGTATTCAGCCACTCATGTAATTCCTTAGCTAGG
>JAJJMF010028714.1:156969-189881 GCA_022058775.1 Vitis hybrid cultivar | reverse complement strand
AAGTATCCAAGGAAGGGTAAATTACCTTCCTATATAAACTCTCTTGTAAACACTAAAAAAAGGGACTCTCAGAGGAGCTTGTTCCAGGAGGACTCTCGGGGAGCTTTTTCCAGGGGATCCATCATATAGATAGATAATATATGTGAAATTGACGAACAGAGCACTTGCTCTGTTTCTTCTTTATATTCTTGTTTTCTCGTTAGTTTTCTTTCTAGCCAATCAAACTCTGAGGATTTTTCCTCAGAGGATGAGAGGCTAGGCTCTTTGTCTCTTGGAGTGAAGAAAGCCGGGTAAGTTTCCACATGCATAAATTGGAAGTTTTGTTGTTTGAGTTTTTAATGAAGAGAAAGTGTGACCCGTTACTGGTTTTTATCTTTTTAGTTAACTTAAAACGCCTTTAAATCACCTGGGCCAACACTTGGTAAGGCAAGTGATCTCCGTCCATGAGATTCACTAGTTTACCCCTTGCGAGCCTCTGGGAGGTGACTTGAAGGTAGGATTTTCTAGAATTGCCAACACTTGGTAAGCTTTTGGACTCTAAGGAGACATCCATTAGTTATCTTTTGCGAGCTTTTGACGGGTAATCCAAGGTTAAAGATCACCTTGAATGGCAAGTGCTAGGTGAGAGGTATGAGCCATTGCAAGGTGCATCAGTGAGAGGGATTTAGTGTTTGAGCCCATTAATGGGAAGCATCTGTACCACACCGGTTAGAGAATTAACTATATGTTAATTCTCTAATGCGAGGAAAAGAAACAAGTGACCGGAACTCTCCTTTTTGTATGATGAACCTGAGCCTAGTGATCTGAAACTCCAAGAAACACTTTTCTGTGTAAGTAAAATCAGTTACTATTTTTGGTTAGTTTAAAACCAAACCTTTTTCATTCAAACATCTTTATGTTTTCTTTTAAAGTTAACCTTGAAATGAAATGGCACCAATTTAGCTTTGAATTAGTATCATTTGCAAAGTGAAAACCCATCCCAGTGAATGATCCTAGAGCCACTATGCTATAGTAGCTTTGTCTTTGCTACCCTAGTTCATGGTGTAATAGGTTATAAATTTTGTTGATTACTCCCTCAATCAAGGAGCACCAACTGGACACGAATCAGTTGAGACACCAATTAGGCATGAATCAAATGGCGCCGTTGCCGGGGATGGTGCCACTTTGCAGTGATATGATCTTTTGAGAACACTTGTGATCTTCATCACAAGTTTGGTGATTTTTCTTTTCTTTTATTAACTCTTTTTAATTGTTCTTTTTATTTATTTATGTTTTAGTTTACCTTTCAGCTAGTTTTAGTTAGTCTTAATTTTTTTGAATTGTTTTTCTTTTATTTTCTTTTGTTTTCTCTATTTTTAATTCACAATTTGCTAGTTGTGCATGCCATATTGAATATGAGATAGCAGAAGAAGCCATGAACTTCATCAGTTATGTGGCTGAATTTTCAAGAGAATGGGGTGAACCAAATGCTAGAGATATGGGAAGAATGATGTCTCAACCTAAAGCTAAGGGTGAGATGTATATTTTGAATGATGGCATGGACATGAAGGCAAAGATTGCAGCTATGGAAAGGAGATTGGAAGAGCTGGAAATGAACCAGATGCAAGAAGTGCAAGCCATCTCTCAGACACCATTGCAAGCTATGCCTTGTGCCATTTGTCTATCTTATGAGCACTTGGTGAAGGAGTGTCCTACCATTCAAGTGGCGAGGGAAATGTTTGGTGATTGCAACACCTACAATTCCAATTGGAGGAAACATCCAAAGTTCTCTTGGAAACCACAGCCGCCTCAATACAAACAACATGTTCAAGCACTTCCGCAAGCCTTAAACCTTGAACAAGCTATGATGAATCTTAACAAGGTCATGGAAGACTTTGTTGAAGCTAAAAATTCCATCAATGCTCAGCTCAGTCAAAGAATTGACAGTGTAGAGAGTTCATTGAACAAAAAGATGGATGAAGTGCAAAATGATCTATCTCAGAAGATAAATAATCTCCAAGATTCAATCTCAAGGTTTGCCAACCTCAACACAGTGCAAGAGAAAGAAAACTCTCCTTCTCAACCTTATCAAAATTCCATGAGTATCCATGAAATGGAGGCTAAGGAGGGAGAATCTTCACAAAAGAGGGAAGTCAAAGAAGTGATCACTCTGAGGAGTGGTAAAGAGGTTGATCTGCCCACATCCAAGCTAGAGCATGAGGTTGAGAGTGAAACAGAGAAAGAAAAGAGAGAGGAAATCAAAGGAAAGAAAAAGAGGAAAAGCACAGAGAAAGATGACTATATAGATGAAGAACCACAGAGGATAGTCATCAAGGAAAAAATGATGAAACACATGCATCCGCTCTTTCTCCAAGCTTTGTATGGGAAAATCATACAAACCAAGCCCCAAGTGAGGGATGTAAACTTCATATGGGATCCGGGCAAGCTAAGTCAGGATCAAAATTTTTTGATGGACTTAGTCTTTCTTAAGACTAACTAGTCCATAGTTTTTTGTTTTACTTATTACTTGTTTTAATTTTGATTTCAATGTTTTAATGTTGATTTCAATGCCTTAATTTTGATTTTAATGCTTGAATTCTACTTTGTTTTGATGTAATATAGGTTTTTGTATGATCAAAATCAGGAGGAATTGCAAAGAAATTGAAAGGAAGTCTTTCGGAGCGAAAACAGGGCAAAAACAGGGTAAAAACAAGGGTCTGCGAGATTTCGCAGCCTCTGTGAAATCGGAACTTTGCTGCGAAACCATTTCGTAGCCTTAGGCCTCTCTCTACGAAAATTTTCGCAACTGCGAAACCAAGTTTGGCACACGAGTGCCACTTCGCAACACAGGAACCCCCATTTCGCAGTTGCGAAACGGTTCCAAAGCGTAAAAACTTCTAATTTCGTAGCCAAAGCTCCATTTCGCAGGGTATTTCGAAGCTGCGAAGCCAACTTTTGGCACACGAGTGCCATTTCGTAGCACAGTGACCCTCATTTCGCAGCTGCGAAATCACAAAGCGTAAAAACTCCCAATTTCGCAGCCAAAGCTCCATTTTGCAGGGTATTTCGTGGCTGCGAAACCACTTTTTGGCACATGAGTGACATTTGGAAGCCCCGTACACTCATTTTGCAGCTGTGAAATGGCTGCAAAACCTCCACACCTTAAAATCCATAAATGCGCACACCATGAACAGACATGTCACAGCCGTACCCCCATTTCGGAAACTATTGGACACATTTCTATTGCTTTCTGAAGTTCATTTCATGCATACCATATATCGTTTGAAATCTTGGGAAGTCAGGAGTCCATAGCTTCAAACGGTGCTCGACTTGGATTTGAAACAGAAAAGTTATGGCTGTTTGAAGATGACTGTGCAAACCATGAGCGGAAATGTGGCACCTCCATTTTGCTACTATTGGACACATTTTTGAAGCACTTCCTGGAGCTCAAATTATGCATACCATATCTCGTTTCAAAACTTGGGAAGTTAGGAGTCCAGCGCTTCAAATGGTATGTGATTTGGAGGTGAAATGAAAAAGTTATGGCCGTTTGAAGATGAGCGTGCAAAGCTGAGCGGGAATTTTGCAGTCGAGACGCCATTTGGAAGGGTGTTTCGCAGCTGCGAAACCACTTTTTGGCACACGAGTGCCATTTTGTAGCACAGTTCCCCTCATTATGAAGCTACGAAATGGGATGCGAAATTGTCCATTGGCTGCGAAAATATTTCTCCGCTGCGAAATGATCTCCAAGCTTCGAATGGGCTGCGAAATCACCTCCAAGCTTCGAAATGGCCTTCAAATTGTGAAATTGACTTGCGAAATGGAGGGAGGTTTGCAAAAACACCTTCCAAAGCCAAGGGAAGTTGCTAAAATGCCAACAGAGCCCCACAACCATGCACACTAAGATCACACACATGAAGCCTCTCACTCCATATCTGACCTCCTTAAACCATCAGAGACCATAGCTACCAACTGAGAGCTCCAGTTGAGGAGACTATGCCACCTAAGGAGACTACCAGAATAAAGGTCAAAGTCCTGATCCAACCCACTCAAGAGGCCACCAGAGATGCATCAACTCCACAGGACCCTACCACTACTTGATCATCTTTTTATTTTTTGTATTTACTTATTATATTAGTATAGATAATTCCATGTTTTGATGTCTTATATTCTGGGATTGGATGTATTACTGATGATACATCATATATAAACATCATTTTTATTTAAACTTGGCATTTTTCTATTTCCTCTACTCACTAACTCTTATGTTTTCTTTGAAACATGTGGTTTCTCCTATACGACTCAGACTCCATGTCACTAAGGAGGTACCACTTCCTCCTTATTTTTTAATCGCTTTTGTCACATTGAGGACAATGTTCAACTTGGTTGGGGGGAGAGTTGAGGAAGTAAGTATTACTATTAATGCTAAGTTATTTTGGTAATTTAGTTGCTTTTTGTTTAATTTTTAAAATTTTTAAGTTTTTATTCTACTCTCCATGGTTATTAAGGAAAAATTTTCAAAATGAAATGGGAGAAATTGAATTTTTTGTTCTTTTTACTTGACTTAGAGTTTGTATTATGTTTATTAAAGTTAATGAATTATTGAACTCCTATTGATTTCAACCTTATTTCTTCCACTTTAAGCTTATCACACACCGTGCACACTAGGTTCCTTTTATAAGATGAAAAACTATTTTCCCCCTTGACTTAGGAAAATTTAGACTTGGTACCTTTGACCTCATTTTAATAGTGTTGAGACACCTTATAAAAGGCCAATGAGCCTTTGAAAAAAGAAAGAAAAAGAAAAATGTTTTACTTGCCTTGAAACCTGAGCAAGGTCTGAGGGGTATATGGTGAAAATCTTTAAAACCTGGTGCCCTAAGCCTTAATTGGTTGGGAGTCACCGACCTCAATGCTCGTTACATGGGTGAATAGGTGGAGTTTAGCATACTGTAGGTGCTTGGGTATTTAAAAATTCATTCTCAAAAGTCCGGGGTGAAATCCGAGGAGTTAGTGGTTGAAAAATCCTTAAAGCTTGATGCCCTAAACCTTGATTGGTTGGGAGTCATCGATGGACCCCCGTTACATGGACAATTTAGAAAAGAATACCTTTAAGCCTTGTACTCCTACAATGAAAAAAATTTTGTGAGAAAAGAGGTGCGTTCTTAGCCTATTGGAGGTTGATTAGTTTGCTAAGCTTTGAAAAGAACTAAGCTGAGGGAAGAGATTAGTTCAACATACTATATCCTGAAACTAATAAATAACACATAGATTTTTGTGGAAGAGTAAGGGTTGGACCTTTGGGAGTGGAAATTATTTTGAAGCTTAAATTTGCATAATGCCTACTCTTTATGAATTATGACTAGCCAAATTATTTGATAGCTCCTATTGAAGTTTGAGTTTTATTTCTTTCATGTTCCATGTGAGAGTTTGATCAGTCATGCCACTTGATTATTTTTTGGAGTGATCAGCATGATTTTGTAAATTATTATTTTATCTATTTTTCTTTATTTTTCTCTCCTTCATTGCTCAGGGACTAGCAATGTGTCAGTTGGGGGGAGTGATTACTACCCAAAAAGTGTTATTTTGAGCCTTTAATTCATTATGTTTTAAGCACTTTTGTGTAGTAGTTCTCCATTTTTATTCCAATTGGCATGTTAAGGACCTAGCAATGACTTCTAATCATATTTGTGGCTAGTTTTAGTGTTTTGACAGCTTTTTGGATCATTAAGACAAGCCAAGCAAAGGAGAGAAGCAAAAAGGAGAAAAGCAAAGAGGAAAATAGATGACAGCAGCTGTAGTCTTCTTTCACACTTTTGGAGCACTTTCCGAAGTCCATTTTCTACATGCTATATACCATTTCAAAGCTCAGGAAGTCAAGAATCCAACGCTTCAAACGTTGTACAATTCGGAGTTGAAATGAAGGAGTTACAGCCATTGGAAGCCGAACACCACAAGTTGAAAGCCAACTTTGCAGCGCTGCGAAATCAGCCTTTTGCTACGAAGTGATTTCGTAGCCCTTTTTGTGCGTCTACAAAATCTCGCAGACCTCGTTTTCACCTGCGAAATGGTCCTTAGTGCTTCCCGATATTTGCGACCGACACTTTTAGATATTTTCTTCAGATATTTTTGTATAAATTTCCATTTTCTCCTTGTATTCAGCCACTCATGTAATTCCTTAGCTAGAAAGTATCCAAGGAAGGGTAAATTACCTTCCTATATAAACTCTCTTGTAAACACTAAAAAAAGGGACTCTCAGAGGAGCTTGTTCCAGGAGGACTCTCGGGGAGCTTTTTCTAGGGGATCCATCATATAGATAGATAATATATGTGAAATTGACGAACAGAGCACTTGCTCTGTTTCTTCTTTATATTCTTGTTTTCTCGTTAGTTTTCTTTCTAGCCAATCAAACTCTGAGGATTTTTCCTCAGAGGATGAGAGGCTAGGCTCTTTGTCTCTTGGAGTGAAGAAAGCCGGGTAAGTTTCCACATGCATAAATTGGAAGTTTTGTTGTTTGAGTTTTTAATGAAGAGAAAGTGTGACCCGTTACTGGTTTTTATCTTTTTAGTTAACTTAAAACGCCTTTAAATCACCTGGGCCAACACTTGGTAAGGCAAGTGATCTCCGTCCATGAGATTCACTAGTTTACCCCTTGCGAGCCTCTGGGAGGTGACTTGAAGGTAGGATTTTCTAGAATTGCCAACACTTGGTAAGCTTTTGGACTCTAAGGAGACATCCATTAGTTATCTTTTGCGAGCTTTTGACGGGTAATCCAAGGTTAAAGATCACCTTGAATGGCAAGTGCTAGGTGAGAGGTATGAGCCATTGCAAGGTGCATCAGTGAGAGGGATTTAGTGTTTGAGCCCATTAATGGGAAGCATCTGTACCACACCGGTTAGAGAATTAACTATATGTTAATTCTCTAATGCGAGGAAAAGAAACAAGTGACCGGAACTCTCCTTTTTGTATGATGAACCTGAGCCTAGTGATCTGAAACTCCAAGAAACACTTTTCTGTGTAAGTAAAATCAGTTACTATTTTTGGTTAGTTTAAAACCAAACCTTTTTCATTCAAACATCTTTATGTTTTCTTTTAAAGTTAACCTTGAAATGAAATGGCACCAATTTAGCTTTGAATTAGTATCATTTGCAAAGTGAAAACCCATCCCAGTGAATGATCCTAGAGCCACTATGCTATAGTAGCTTTGTCTTTGCTACCCTAGTTCATGGTGTAATAGGTTATAAATTTTGTTGATTACTCCCTCAATCAAGGAGCACCAACTGGACACGAATCAGTTGAGACACCAATTAGGCATGAATCAAATGGCGCCGTTGCCGGGGATGGTGCCACTTTGCAGTGATATGATCTTTTGAGAACACTTGTGATCTTCATCACAAGTTTGGTGATTTTTCTTTTCTTTTATTAACTCTTTTTAATTGTTCTTTTTATTTATTTATGTTTTAGTTTACCTTTCAGCTAGTTTTAGTTAGTCTTAATTTTTTTGAATTGTTTTTCTTTTATTTTCTTTTGTTTTCTCTATTTTTAATTCACAATTTGCTAGTTGTGCATGCCATATTGAATATGAGATAGCAGAAGAAGCCATGAACTTCATCAGTTATGTGGCTGAATTTTCAAGAGAATGGGGTGAACCAAATGCTAGAGATATGGGAAGAATGATGTCTCAACCTAAAGCTAAGGGTGAGATGTATATTTTGAATGATGGCATGGACATGAAGGCAAAGATTGCAGCTATGGAAAGGAGATTGGAAGAGCTGGAAATGAACCAGATGCAAGAAGTGCAAGCCATCTCTCAGACACCATTGCAAGCTATGCCTTGTGCCATTTGTCTATCTTATGAGCACTTGGTGAAGGAGTGTCCTACCATTCAAGTGGCGAGGGAAATGTTTGGTGATTGCAACACCTACAATTCCAATTGGAGGAAACATCCAAAGTTCTCTTGGAAACCACAGCCGCCTCAATACAAACAACATGTTCAAGCACTTCCGCAAGCCTTAAACCTTGAACAAGCTATGATGAATCTTAACAAGGTCATGGAAGACTTTGTTGAAGCTAAAAATTCCATCAATGCTCAGCTCAGTCAAAGAATTGACAGTGTAGAGAGTTCATTGAACAAAAAGATGGATGAAGTGCAAAATGATCTATCTCAGAAGATAAATAATCTCCAAGATTCAATCTCAAGGTTTGCCAACCTCAACACAGTGCAAGAGAAAGAAAACTCTCCTTCTCAACCTTATCAAAATTCCATGAGTATCCATGAAATGGAGGCTAAGGAGGGAGAATCTTCACAAAAGAGGGAAGTCAAAGAAGTGATCACTCTGAGGAGTGGTAAAGAGGTTGATCTGCCCACATCCAAGCTAGAGCATGAGGTTGAGAGTGAAACAGAGAAAGAAAAGAGAGAGGAAATCAAAGGAAAGAAAAAGAGGAAAAGCACAGAGAAAGATGACTATATAGATGAAGAACCACAGAGGATAGTCATCAAGGAAAAAATGATGAAACACATGCATCCGCTCTTTCTCCAAGCTTTGTATGGGAAAATCATACAAACCAAGCCCCAAGTGAGGGATGTAAACTTCATATGGGATCCGGGCAAGCTAAGTCAGGATCAAAATTTTTTGATGGACTTAGTCTTTCTTAAGACTAACTAGTCCATAGTTTTTTGTTTTACTTATTACTTGTTTTAATTTTGATTTCAATGTTTTAATGTTGATTTCAATGCCTTAATTTTGATTTTAATGCTTGAATTCTACTTTGTTTTGATGTAATATAGGTTTTTGTATGATCAAAATCAGGAGGAATTGCAAAGAAATTGAAAGGAAGTCTTTCGGAGCGAAAACAGGGCAAAAACAGGGTAAAAACAAGGGTCTGCGAGATTTCGCAGCCTCTGTGAAATCGGAACTTTGCTGCGAAACCATTTCGTAGCCTTAGGCCTCTCTCTACGAAAATTTTCGCAACTGCGAAACCAAGTTTGGCACACGAGTGCCACTTCGCAACACAGGAACCCCCATTTCGCAGTTGCGAAACGGTTCCAAAGCGTAAAAACTTCTAATTTCGTAGCCAAAGCTCCATTTCGCAGGGTATTTCGAAGCTGCGAAGCCAACTTTTGGCACACGAGTGCCATTTCGTAGCACAGTGACCCTCATTTCGCAGCTGCGAAATCACAAAGCGTAAAAACTCCCAATTTCGCAGCCAAAGCTCCATTTTGCAGGGTATTTCGTGGCTGCGAAACCACTTTTTGGCACATGAGTGACATTTGGAAGCCCCGTACACTCATTTTGCAGCTGTGAAATGGCTGCAAAACCTCCACACCTTAAAATCCATAAATGCGCACACCATGAACAGACATGTCACAGCCGTACCCCCATTTCGGAAACTATTGGACACATTTCTATTGCTTTCTGAAGTTCATTTCATGCATACCATATATCGTTTGAAATCTTGGGAAGTCAGGAGTCCATAGCTTCAAACGGTGCTCGACTTGGATTTGAAACAGAAAAGTTATGGCTGTTTGAAGATGACTGTGCAAACCATGAGCGGAAATGTGGCACCTCCATTTTGCTACTATTGGACACATTTTTGAAGCACTTCCTGGAGCTCAAATTATGCATACCATATCTCGTTTCAAAACTTGGGAAGTTAGGAGTCCAGCGCTTCAAATGGTATGTGATTTGGAGGTGAAATGAAAAAGTTATGGCCGTTTGAAGATGAGCGTGCAAAGCTGAGCGGGAATTTTGCAGTCGAGACGCCATTTGGAAGGGTGTTTCGCAGCTGCGAAACCACTTTTTGGCACACGAGTGCCATTTTGTAGCACAGTTCCCCTCATTATGAAGCTACGAAATGGGATGCGAAATTGTCCATTGGCTGCGAAAATATTTCTCCGCTGCGAAATGATCTCCAAGCTTCGAATGGGCTGCGAAATCACCTCCAAGCTTCGAAATGGCCTTCAAATTGTGAAATTGACTTGCGAAATGGAGGGAGGTTTGCAAAAACACCTTCCAAAGCCAAGGGAAGTTGCTAAAATGCCAACAGAGCCCCACAACCATGCACACTAAGATCACACACATGAAGCCTCTCACTCCATATCTGACCTCCTTAAACCATCAGAGACCATAGCTACCAACTGAGAGCTCCAGTTGAGGAGACTATGCCACCTAAGGAGACTACCAGAATAAAGGTCAAAGTCCTGATCCAACCCACTCAAGAGGCCACCAGAGATGCATCAACTCCACAGGACCCTACCACTACTTGATCATCTTTTTATTTTTTGTATTTACTTATTATATTAGTATAGATAATTCCATGTTTTGATGTCTTATATTCTGGGATTGGATGTATTACTGATGATACATCATATATAAACATCATTTTTATTTAAACTTGGCATTTTTCTATTTCCTCTACTCACTAACTCTTATGTTTTCTTTGAAACATGTGGTTTCTCCTATACGACTCAGACTCCATGTCACTAAGGAGGTACCACTTCCTCCTTATTTTTTAATCGCTTTTGTCACATTGAGGACAATGTTCAACTTGGTTGGGGGGAGAGTTGAGGAAGTAAGTATTACTATTAATGCTAAGTTATTTTGGTAATTTAGTTGCTTTTTGTTTAATTTTTAAAATTTTTAAGTTTTTATTCTACTCTCCATGGTTATTAAGGAAAAATTTTCAAAATGAAATGGGAGAAATTGAATTTTTTGTTCTTTTTACTTGACTTAGAGTTTGTATTATGTTTATTAAAGTTAATGAATTATTGAACTCCTATTGATTTCAACCTTATTTCTTCCACTTTAAGCTTATCACACACCGTGCACACTAGGTTCCTTTTATAAGATGAAAAACTATTTTCCCCCTTGACTTAGGAAAATTTAGACTTGGTACCTTTGACCTCATTTTAATAGTGTTGAGACACCTTATAAAAGGCCAATGAGCCTTTGAAAAAAGAAAGAAAAAGAAAAATGTTTTACTTGCCTTGAAACCTGAGCAAGGTCTGAGGGGTATATGGTGAAAATCTTTAAAACCTGGTGCCCTAAGCCTTAATTGGTTGGGAGTCACCGACCTCAATGCTCGTTACATGGGTGAATAGGTGGAGTTTAGCATACTGTAGGTGCTTGGGTATTTAAAAATTCATTCTCAAAAGTCCGGGGTGAAATCCGAGGAGTTAGTGGTTGAAAAATCCTTAAAGCTTGATGCCCTAAACCTTGATTGGTTGGGAGTCATCGATGGACCCCCGTTACATGGACAATTTAGAAAAGAATACCTTTAAGCCTTGTACTCCTACAATGAAAAAAATTTTGTGAGAAAAGAGGTGCGTTCTTAGCCTATTGGAGGTTGATTAGTTTGCTAAGCTTTGAAAAGAACTAAGCTGAGGGAAGAGATTAGTTCAACATACTATATCCTGAAACTAATAAATAACACATAGATTTTTGTGGAAGAGTAAGGGTTGGACCTTTGGGAGTGGAAATTATTTTGAAGCTTAAATTTGCATAATGCCTACTCTTTATGAATTATGACTAGCCAAATTATTTGATAGCTCCTATTGAAGTTTGAGTTTTATTTCTTTCATGTTCCATGTGAGAGTTTGATCAGTCATGCCACTTGATTATTTTTTGGAGTGATCAGCATGATTTTGTAAATTATTATTTTATCTATTTTTCTTTATTTTTCTCTCCTTCATTGCTCAGGGACTAGCAATGTGTCAGTTGGGGGGAGTGATTACTACCCAAAAAGTGTTATTTTGAGCCTTTAATTCATTATGTTTTAAGCACTTTTGTGTAGTAGTTCTCCATTTTTATTCCAATTGGCATGTTAAGGACCTAGCAATGACTTCTAATCATATTTGTGGCTAGTTTTAGTGTTTTGACAGCTTTTTGGATCATTAAGACAAGCCAAGCAAAGGAGAGAAGCAAAAAGGAGAAAAGCAAAGAGGAAAATAGATGACAGCAGCTGTAGTCTTCTTTCACACTTTTGGAGCACTTTCCGAAGTCCATTTTCTACATGCTATATACCATTTCAAAGCTCAGGAAGTCAAGAATCCAACGCTTCAAACGTTGTACAATTCGGAGTTGAAATGAAGGAGTTACAGCCATTGGAAGCCGAACACCACAAGTTGAAAGCCAACTTTGCAGCGCTGCGAAATCAGCCTTTTGCTACGAAGTGATTTCGTAGCCCTTTTTGTGCGTCTACAAAATCTCGCAGACCTCGTTTTCACCTGCGAAATGGTCCTTAGTGCTTCCCGATATTTGCGACCGACACTTTTAGATATTTTCTTCAGATATTTTTGTATAAATTTCCATTTTCTCCTTGTATTCAGCCACTCATGTAATTCCTTAGCTAGAAAGTATCCAAGGAAGGGTAAATTACCTTCCTATATAAACTCTCTTGTAAACACTAAAAAAAGGGACTCTCAGAGGAGCTTGTTCCAGGAGGACTCTCGGGGAGCTTTTTCCAGGGGATCCATCATATAGATAGATAATATATGTGAAATTGACGAACAGAGCACTTGCTCTGTTTCTTCTTTATATTCTTGTTTTCTCGTTAGTTTTCTTTCTAGCCAATCAAACTCTGAGGATTTTTCCTCAGAGGATGAGAAGCTAGGCTCTTCGTCTCTTGGAGTGAAGAAAGTCGGGTAAGTTTCCACATGCATAAATTGGAAGTTTTGTTGTTTTAGTTTTTAATGAAGAGAAAGTGTGACCCGTTACTGGTTTTTATCTTTTTAGTTAACTTAAAACGCCTTTAAATCACTTGGGCCAACACTTAGTAAGGCAAGTGATCTCCGTCCATGAGATTCACTAGTTTACCCCTTGCGAGCCTCTGGGAGGTGACTTGAAGGTAGGATTTTCTAGAATTGCCAACACTTGGTAAGCTTTTGGACTCTAAGGAGACATCCATTAGTTATCTTTTGCGAGCTTTTGATGGGTAATCCAAGGTTAAAGATCACCTTGAATGGCAAGTGCTAGGTGAGAGGTATGAGCCATTGCAAGGTGCATCAGTGAGAGGGATTTAGTGTTTGAGCCCATTAATGGGAAGCATCTGTACCACACCGGTTAGAGAATTAACTATATGTTAATTCTCTAATGCGAGGAAAAGAAACAAGTGGCTGAACTCTCCTTTTTGTATGATGAACCTGAGCCTAGTGATCTGAAACTCCAAGAAACACTTTTATTTATAAGTAAAATCAGTTACTATTTTTGGTTAGTTTAAAACCAAACCTTTTTCATTCAAACATCTTTATGTTTTCTTTTAAAGCTAACCTTGAAATGAAAAGACACCAATTCAGTTTGAATTAATATCATTTGCAAAGTGAAAACCCATCCCAGTGAACGATCCTAGAGCCACTATGCTATAGTAGCTTTGTCTTTGCTACCCTAGTTCATGGTGTAATAGGTTATAAATTTGTTGATTACTCCCTCAATCAAGGAGCACCAGCTGGACACGAATCAGCTAAGACACCAATTAGGCATGAATCACCTTGAGATGTTCATTTCATCCATAGGCGAAAGTTGTTCATAGCATCTAAAGGCCTAAGCTCATAAGATCCCAAGTTATTCATATCATCCACAACTTTGAGTATTTTCATAGCATCTAAAGCCCTAAGCTCACCATTCCATCCACATTCCTAAACTATTGATAGCATTTGGAGCCCTTAACTCACAACCTAGAGTCGTTCATGTCAACCATAGCCCTAAGCTATTCATACAGCGTTGAGCTCAAGACCCAAAGTTGTTCATGTTATCTAGAGCCCTGAGCTATTCTTAACATCTAGAGCCTAAAGCTCACGATCTTGAGTCATTCATGTCATCCACAACCTTAAGATGTTCATAGAGCTCACGACATAGAGTCGTTCATGTTTCCACAATCTTGAGCTATTCATAGCATCTGGAGGCCTTAGCTCACGGGATCTTGAGTTATTCATATCATCCACAGCTCAGAGCTATTCATAACATCTAAAGCCCTGAGTGGTTAATAGCATCTAGAGCCCTATGCTCACGACCTTTAATCATTCATGTCATTGACAACCCTTAGTTGTTCATAACATTTAAAGCCTTGGGCTCATGACCAACAATCATTCATATTATCCACAACCATGAGCTATTCATAGCACCTAGAGGTTTGAGCTTATAGGATCTCAAGTCGTTCACATCATTCACAACCTCGACCAATTCAGAGCATGCAAATCCACGAGCTCACGATGTGCATATTAACCATAACCTTGAGCTGTTCATAGCATCTAGAGCCCTAAGCTCATGACCTAAAACCATTCCTATCATCCACACGCCTGAGTTGTTCATAACATCTAGAGCCCTCAGCTCACATCCTTGAGTCGTTCATGTCCTCCACAATCCTGAGTCATTTATAACATTTAGCGTCATAGGCTCATGACCAAATATCGTTCATATCATCTTCAGCCTTGAGCTATTCAAAGCATCTAGAGACCATAACTCACGGGATCCCAAGTTGTTCATATCATCCACAACTCTAAGTTGATCATAGCATCTAGAGTCTTGATCTAACAACATAGAGTCATTCATGTCAATCACAACCCTAAATTGTTCAAAGGATGAAGAGCCTTGAGTTGATGACCTTGAGTCATTTATAACCCTGACCAATTCATAACATTTAGAGCCTTCGGCTCACAACCAAGAATTGTTCATATCATCTACAAACCTAAGATATTCACAGCTCCTAGAGGCTTGGGCTTATAGGATTTTGAGTCATTCATATTGTCCATAACCTTAAGCTATTCATAGATTTTAGAGCAATAAGCTCAAGACGTGGAGCAACTCATATCATCCACAAGCCTGAGATGTTGATAGCATCTAGAGTCTTGAGCTCAAGATTTGGAATCGTTTATATCGACCATAAACATGAGTTGTTCATAACATTTAGTGCTTTGAGCTCACAACCTTAAGTTATTCATGTCATCTACAGTCCTTAGCTGTTCATAAGATTTAGAGCCTTGGGCTCATAACCAAGAATCATTCATATCATCTAAAATCTTGACTTGTTCATAACATCCAAAACCCTTAGCTTAGGACTCGAAGTAACTCACGGTATCCACAAGCCTGAGCTATTCATAGCATCTAGAGTTGTGAGCTCACGACCCGGAGTTGTTCATGTCATTCACAATCCCGATTTGTTCTAGCATCTAAAGTAGTGAGCTCATAACCCAAAGTCATTCATGTCAACCACTACCTTGAGCTATTCGTAGCACTTAGAGCCCTAAGCTCATGACCCGAAGTTGTTCATGTCATTCACAACCCTGAGCCATTCATAACATCTAGAGCATTAAGCTAACGACCAAGAATCATTCATATCATCCACAACCCTAAGCTTTTCATAGAACCAAGAGCCTAGAACTTAAGACCGAGATTCATTCATGTAACCCACAACCCTTAGTTGTTCATAGCATCTAGAGCCCTCAGCCCATAGGATCCTGACTCGTTGATATCATGTACAAAGTTATGTTGTTCATAGCATGCAGTGCCTTAAGCTCTTGACTCAAAGTAGCTCATGTAGTATAATGCCTTCATTTATTCATAGCATGTGCAACCTTGAGATCACAACCCCAAGTCGTTCATGTCAACCACATATCTGAGTCGTTCATAGTATCTAGGACACTAAGCTCACGAACCGAAGTCGTTTATGTCATCCATAGCTTTGAGCTCATGATGCAAAATCATTCATATCATTTACAACCTTAAGCTTTTCATAGCATGTAGAGGCTTGAGATCATGACCCAGAGTTGTTTATGTCAACTATAACCTTGAGTTGTTCATAGTTTATAGAGCCTTGAGCTCATGAACCAGAGTCATTCATGTTATCCACAACCTTGAGTTGTGCATAGTATTTAGAACCCTGAGCTCACAACCTAAAGTCGTTTATGTCAACCAAAGCCCTAAGTTACTCATAGCATCTAAAGCCTTGAGCTCACGACTTAGAGTCGTTCATTTCATCTATAGCCTTGACTTATTCATAGAATTTAGAGCCATGGATACATGACCAAGATTCTTTCATATCATCAACACCACATAGCTGTTCATAGCATCTATAGGGCAAGCTCACATGATCCAGAATCTTTCATATAATTCACAACCTTGAGCTATTTCAAGCATCCAGGGCTTTAAGTTAACGACTTGGAGTAGCTCATGTCATCTATAGTCCGGAGCTCTTCATAGCATCTAGAGCCCTAGGCTCATAACCTAAATTCTTCATGCTAACCATAGCCCTAAGCTTGAGCTCATGACCTAAAGTCGGTCACGTCAG
Source organism: Vitis hybrid cultivar (assembly GCA_022058775.1). NCBI lineage: Eukaryota > Viridiplantae > Streptophyta > Magnoliopsida > Vitales > Vitaceae > Vitis > Vitis hybrid cultivar. Next base: position 173,621 of record JAJJMF010028714.1, on the reverse strand, counting down.
CCATAGCTATGAGCTATTCATAACATTTAGAGTCATTGGCTTAAGAAGAATCATTAATGTCATCCTCAACCTTGAGTTGTTCATAGCATCTAGAGGTGTGAGCTCATGGGATCCCTAGTCATTGATACCATCCACAGCATTGAGCTATTAATATCATCCATAATCTTGATCTTTTCATAACATCTAGAGCCCTAAGCTCATGACTAAAAGTCATTGATGTCAATCACAACCTTGAGCTATTCATAGTATCCAAAGCCCTAAGCTCATGACGTAGAGTTGTTCGTGTTGTCCATAACCCTAAGTTCATGACATACAACCGGCCATATCATTGATAGTCCTGAATTGTTCTTAGCATCTAGAGGTTTGAGCTCATGGAATCCCAAGTCATTCATATCATCAATAACATTGAGCTATTTGTAGCATCAATAGCCCTAAGCTCAGAACATGGAGTATCTCATGTCATCCACAATCCTGAGTTGTTCATAGCATCTAGAGCCTTAAGGTCACGACCCAAATTCATTCATGTCAACCACAACCTTCAGTTGTTCATAGTATCTAAAGACTTAAGCCCACGACCTAGAGTCATTCTTGCCATCCATAACCCTGAGTTTTCCATAGCATCTAGAACTCTAAGCTCATGACCTGGAGTTGTTCACATCGACAACAACCCTGAGTTGTTCACAACATTCAGAGCCTTGAGCTCATGATCCAGAGTCATTCATGTCATCCACAACCCTAAGTTGTTCATAGCATTTAAAGCCATGGGCAATGAAAAAAAAAACTTTCATATCATCCACACCTCTAAGCTTTCCATAGCATTAAGAGGTCTGAACTCATGGGATTCGTAGTAACTCATATCATCCACAAACCTGAGTTATTCATTGCATCTAGAGTCCTAAGCTCATGACCATAAGTCATTCATTTCATGCATGACCCTAAGCTATTCATAGCTTGTAGAGTCATTGGATCACAACCAAGAATCATTCATGTCATCCTTAGGCTTGAGTTGTTCATAGCATTTAGAGGCCTTAGATCACGGGATCTTAATTCATTCATATCATCTAGAACTCCGAGTTGTTCATAACATTTAGAGCCCTTAGCACATGACTCAGAGTCCTTCATGTGAACCACTACCTTGAGTTGTTTATAGCATTCGAAGCCCTAAGCTCATGACCTAGAGTCGTTCATGACATCCACAACCCTGAGTTGTTCATTGCATTTAGGATCATACACTCATGACTAAGATATATTTGTATCATCCTTAGCCTTATGTTGTTCATAGCACCTAGAGGACTTAATTCATAGGATCCCGAGTTGTTCATATCATCCATAACTCTGAATTGTTCATAACATCTAGAGCCTTGAGCTCATGACCCGAAGTCATTCATGTCAACCATAGCCCTATTTTGTTCATTGTATCTAGAGCCCTGAGCTTATGACCTAGAGTCATTCATGTCAACCATCAGCTTAAGTTTTTCATATCATATAGAGCCTCGAGCTCATAACCCAATGTCGTTCATATAATCAATACCCCTGAGCTTTTCATAACATCTAGAGGCTTGAGCTCATAGGATCCGTAGTTTTTTGTATCATCCAAAACCCTGGGTATTTCATAGAATCTAGAGTTCTAAGCTGATGATCGAGATTTGTTAATGTCATGTACAACCCTAAGCTATTCTTAGCATTTAGAGCCATAGGCTTACAACTAAGAACCGTTCCTATCATCCTCAACCTCGAGTTTTTCATAGCATCTAAAGGTCTAAGATCACGGGATCCCGAGTCGTTCATATCATCCACAACTCTGAGTTGTTCATAGTATCTAGATCTCAGAGCACATAACTCAAAGTCTTTCATGTCAACTACAACCTTTAGCTGTTCATAGCATCTAGAGCCTTAAGCTCATGACCTAGAGTCATTCATATCATTCATAAACCTGAGTTGTTGACAACATTAAAATTCATAGGCTCATGACCAAGAATCATTCATATAATTCTTATTCTTATGATGTTTATAACATCTAGAGGCCTTAGATAACACAATCTTGAGTTGTTCATATCATTCACAACTCTGAGTTGTTCATAACATCTAGATCTCTGAGCTCACCACCCGGAGACATTCATATCAAACACAACCTGAGTTTTTCATAGTATATAGAGACCTGAGGTCATGACCCAAAGTTGTTCATGTCAACCACTACCCTTAGGTGTTCATAACATCTAGAGTCTTGTGCTCACAACTTGATATGGTTTTTGTCTACCATGACTTAGAGCTTTTTCTAAAATCCAAAGAACTTAGTTCACAACTCAAAGTTGTTCATGTCAACCACAACTCTAAGTTGTTCATAATATCTAGAGCTTTAAGCTCATGACACGAAGTCATTCATGTCATCCACAACATTGAGCTTATGACATAGAATCGTTCATATCATCCACAACCTTAAGTTATTCATAGTATCTAGAAGCCTAAGCTCAAGGGATCCCGAGTCATTCATATCATCCACAATATTAAGTTGTGCATAGCATTTGGAGCTTTAAGTTCACTACCTGTAGTTGTTCAGGTCAACAATAGCTCTAAGTTGCTCATAGTATCCAAAGCCCTACTCTCATGACCCGTAGTTGTTCATGTCATCTATAGCCTTGAGTTGTTCATAACATTTAAAACCTTAAGCTCACGATCAGGAATCGTTCATGTAAACCACAACCCTGAGTTGTTCATATTATCTAGAGCCTTAGGCTCATGACTGAAATCATTCATGTCATCCACAATCTTGAGCAACTCATTTCATCTAGAGCCCTGAGCCCATAAATCAAAGTTGTTCATGTCAACCATAGCTATGAGCTACTCATAGTATCTAAAGCCTTAAGCTCACGACCTGGAGTTATTCATGTCATCCATAGCCCTGGGTTGTTCATAGTATTTAGAGCCTTAAGATCACAACTGACAATCATTCATGTAAACCAAAATCATGAGTTGCTCATAGCATCTAGAGCCCTAAGCTTACAACCTACAATCATTCAATTCATCCACAACCTTGAGCTATTCATTATATCTATAGTTCTGAGCTCACAACTCGAAGTCGTTCATGTCAACCATAACCTTGAGCTATCCATAGCATCTAAAGCCTTATGATCAGGACCCAGAGTTGTTCATGTCATCCACAAGCTTGAGTTGTTCATAACATTTAGACTCATAGGCTCATGGGCAAGAATCGTTCGTGTCATCCTTAACCCTAAGTTATTCATTTTATTTAGAGGCCTTCACTCGCAGGATCCCAAGTTAATAATATCATTCACAACTCTGAGTTGTTCATAGCATTTAGAGCTATGAGCTCATGACCCAAATTTGTTCAAGTAAACTTTAACCCTAAGTTGTTCATAGTATCTGGAGCCCTAAACTCAAGATCGAGAGTCATTTGTGTAAACCACTGGCTTGAGCTGTTCATAGCATCTGGATCCCTAAGCTCACGACTAAGAGTCATTCATGTCAACTACAACTTAGAGCTTTTCATAGTATCTATAACCATGTGCTCATGACTCAAAGTCATTGATGTCAAGCACAACCATGAGTTGTTCATAACACTTAGAGCTCTGAGCTCACAACCTAGAGTGATTCATGTCATCCACAACTCTGAGCTTTTCATAGCATCTAGAGCCCTAAGCTAATGATCAGGAGTAATTCATGCCAACTAAAGCTTTGAGTTGTTCATAACATTTAGAATCATAGATTCACGACCAAGAATCATTCATATCAATCTTAACCCTTAGTTGTTCATAGCATCTAGAGGCCAAAGCTCATAAGATCTCGAGTTGTTAATATAATCCACAACTTTCAGCTGTTCATATCATCTAGAGCCTCAAGCTTACGACTTAGAGTCATTCATATCAACCACCACCATGAGCTTTTCATAGTATCTAAAGTTCTAAGCTCACAATCCAAAGTTCTTCATGTCAACCACAACCCTGAGTTGTTCATACCATCTAAAGCCTTGAGCTCATGACCTAGAGTCATTCATGTCCTTCACACCTGAGAGCTTTTCATAGCATCTAAAGTCCTAAGCTTATGACTTGGAATTGTTCATGTCAATGACAACCCTAAGCTATGCATAGCATATAGTGGCCTGAGCTAATGAGTTGGAGTTATTCATGTCATCCATAGCCCTGAGCTGTTCATAGCATTTAGACTCATAAGCTCATGACCATGAATCGTTCGTATCACCCTTAGTCATGAGCTATTCATAACATCTAGAGGCCTGAGCTCACAGGATCCTTAGTCGTACATATGATCCATAACTCTGAGTTGTTCATAGCATCTAAAGCCTTAAGCTCACAACCCATATTTGTTCTTATCAACCACAACCCTAAGTTGTGCATTATATCTAGAGCCCTAACCTTACGACCTGGAGTCATTCATGTTAACCATAGCCTTAAGCTATTCATAGTATCTAGAGCCTTGAGCTCACGACCTAGAGTCATTTGTGTCCTTCATCGCCTGAAGCTTATCTAGAGCCTTGAGCTCACAACCCAAAGTCTTTCATGTCAACCATAACCCTGTGTTGTTCATAGCATCTAGAGCCTTGAGTCCATGATCTAGAGTTGTTCATGTCATCCATAACCCTTAGCTCATGATGCAGAATCATTCATCTAATCCACAACCTTAAGCTATGTATAACATCTAGAGGCTTGAGCTCAAGGAATCTCAAATTGTTCATATCATCCATAATGTTGAGTTATTGATAAAATCTATAACCCTAAACTTACGAGCCGAAGTAGCACATATCTGTCATAACCCTATGCTATTCATAGCATCGAGAGCCTTGAGATCATGACTCAGAGTCATTCTTATCAACCACAGCTCTGAGCTAATCAAAACATTTAAAGCCCTGAGCCCACGACCTAGGGTCGTTCATGTCATCCACAACTTTAAGCTTTTCATAGTATTTAGAGCCCTAACCTCATGACTTGGAGTCTATAATTTCATATACAACTCTGAGTAATTCATAGCATAGGCTCACGACCAAGAATCATTGATATGATCCTCAGCCTTGAACTATTAATAGCATATGGAGGTCTAAGATCATGACATACTAAGTCATTCATACCATCCCCAACTATGAGTTGTTCATAGCATCTAGAGCCTTGAGCTCATGACCCGAAGTTGTTCATGTGATTCGTGCCCAGTTGGGTATTTTAATAAAAAAATGTTTATAAATCCTATGACCTTATACTAGCGTAGCAAAGCTACTATAGTATAGCAACTCTAGGGTCGAACTCTGGGATGGGTTTTCACTCTACCAGTGATAGACTCAAGATTAGAAATTGAATCTGATGATTTCCTTTGCAAAAACTTACAGTTTAAAAGAAAATAAAATTTGTTTTGAAAGTGGTGTTTGGAACTAAACTAACATAGAACTTGGTAAAAATGGAAGAAAGAAAGTCTCCCGGAGCTAAAGGTTGCTAGGATCAAGTTCAAAATGCAAAGTGGGAAATTCTGGATTTTTCTCCTCGTATTGGGGATAACAACATAAAGGATGGTTGTTTCCCGAACCGGTATAGGTTTAACAATGAAGATTTAATCCATAAAAAGTCAATAGAAATGGTAGTCAAGTTCCATTAATGGCTTTAGACACTATGGGTCTTCACCTTGAGCCACTTTCCAATGGCTCGTACATGATAACTAATGGTCTTATATGGATCTAGCAATAAGTATCCATAGAGACCTAAAAGCTTATCATGTATTGGCCATTCAAAGTGATTCTAAGGGATTTAAAGCAAAACTTTAGATTTAAAAGCCATTTATGAACTCCAACTACCTGTATTTAAGGCACGAGAGTTTTCCACTTTTGCATCTGGACTTTTCACCTAGCTTCCTTCACTCCAACAAACCAAAGGTTTAGCCTCTCATCCTTTGGGAAAACATCCTCAGAGGTTGTTTGGCTTCCAAGAAAAAGAAAATAGAAGAGAGAAAAGGAAAGCAAAGAGAGCTCTGTATTTCTCTCCAAAAGGAAAATTTCACTCAGTGTAAAATATACAAAAAAGTCCCCTCCGAGAGATGATTTCCACCCCTCTTATAGTCTTTACAAAGCAAAGCCTGTGATTGGCTAATTACAGGGATAAGAAAGGAATTTTCATCAAAAAATACAAAAGAAAAGATCTCATGTGGAGTCGTCATAACAGAGGAGATTTCGCACCAAAGTCACATGAACAATACAAGGTGCGAAATTCGCACTCGCATGGGATGGTGCGAAATTCGCACTTGCATGAGCTGGTGCGAAATTTGCCATTTTGAGCTCCTTATACAAATGGCAATATACCACTATAGGTACTTGATTTGTCAGCAATTCCGAGCCGGTTCCGAATATGGGATTCTTGAAAGGTGATTTTGCACGATGAACAAAATAGAGCCTCCCAAAGTGACAGTGCACGGCTACAAAAACTGTTTCTTTCCTCTGTTTTTCCTCTTTGCTTATCTCCTTTACTTGGCTTGTCTTAATGATCCAAAAAGCTGTCAAAACACTAAAACTAGCCACAAATATGATTAGAAGTCATTGCTAGGTCCTTAACATGCCATTTGGAATAAAAATGGAGAACTACTACACAAAAGCACTTAAAACATAATGAATTAAAGGCGCAAAATAACACTTTTTGGGTAGTAATCATCATGTTAGGCATAACCTTGAGCTCACAACCCGAAGTCCTTCATGTCATCCATTGCCATGAGCTTTTCATACCATCTAGTGTCCTAAGCTCACAACATAGAGTCATTTATATCCATCATAGCCTTAAGTTGTTCATAGGATCTAGAGGCCTTAGCACATGACTCAGATTTTTTCATGTCATCCATGACCCTCAACTGTTCATAGAATTTAAAGCCCTAAGCTCATGACCTGAAGTTATTCATGTCATCCATAACCCTATGTTGTTCATAGCATCTAAACCCTTAAACTCACGACCTGGAGTCCATCAAGTCAACTATTGCCCTGAATTGTTGATAGCATCCAAAGCCCTAAGCTCAATACCTAGAGTTGTTCATGTCATCCATCACCTAGAGTCATTCATGTCATCTATAACCCTCAGTTGTTCATAGCATTTAGAGCCACAAGCTCACGAGCACAAATCGTTGTTATCATCCACACCTCCTATCTGTTAATAGCATCTAAAGGCCTAAGTCAACAAGATCCCAAGTCATTCTAATCATCCAACCATAAGATTTTCATAGCATCTAGAGCCTTATGCTAACGATGAGAGTAGTTGATGTCATCCAGAATCGTGGTCTATTCATAGCATATGGCCCTGAGTTCAAGACCTAGAGACGTTCCTCTCAACCATAGCCTTGACTTATACATAGCATCTAGATGCCTGAGATCATGACCCCAAGTCTTTCATGTCAACAATAACCTTAATTTGTTCACAACATCTAGAGCCCTGAGCTCATAACCCCAAGTTGATCATATCATACGCAACCCTGAGTTGTTCATAGCATCTCAAACATTAATCTGAAGACTTAATATTGTTCATGTCAACCATAACCATAAGCTATTCATAGCTTCTAGAGTCCTCAGCTCATGACTTGGAGTCATTCTTGTCATCTGAAGCACTGAGCTATTCCTAGCATCTAGAGCCTTGAGCTCACGACCTAGAGTCATTGATGTAAAGAAAAACCCTGAACTGTTCATTGCATTTAGAGCCTTAAGCTCATGGGATCCAAAGTCGTTTGTGTCATCCATAATGCTCAGGTGTTCATAGCATCTTGAGACTTGAGTTCACTATTTGGAGTAGCTCATGTCATCCACAACCCTAAATTACTCATAGCATCTAGAGCCTTGAGCTCACATGTAGAAGTCATTCATCTCAACCACAATCGTGAGTTATTCATAGCACCTAGAGACCTGAGCTCACAACCCCAGGTTGATCATGCCATGCACACCCCTAAGTTGTTCATAGAATCTAGAACCCTCATCTCATGACCCAAAGTCATTCATGTCAACTACAATCATGAGTTGGTCATGGCATCTACAGCGCTTAGTGCATAACCTAGAGTCATGCATGTCAACCACTATCGTGCATTGTTCATAACATCTAAGGCCTTAAGCCCATGATCAAGAGTCATTCATATCATCCACAACCCTGAGTTTTTCATGCCATCTAGTGCCCTAAGCTCATGACTCGAACTCGTTCATGTCATCCATAGCCCTAAGATTTTCATTGCATCCAAATCCCTAGGCTCACAACCCAAATTCATTTATCACATCCATAACTGTTAGCTATTGATAGAATCTACAACCTTGAGTTTAAGACCCTGAGTCGTTCATGTCATCCACAACCCTATGCTGTTTAGAAATCTAGAGCCCTTATCTTATGACCCAAAGTCATTCATGTCATCCATAACCCTAAACTTGTTATAGTATCTAGAGCTGTAAGTTAATGACCCGAAGTCATTTATATCAACTATTGCCTTAAGTTGTTCATTATGTTAAAAGCTCTAAGCTCAGGACCTAGAGCCATTTATGTCATCCACAACCTTGAGCTTTTCCTAACATTCAAAGACTTTAGCTCATGACTCAGAGTCCTTCATGATATCCACAACCTTGAGTTGCTCATAACATTTAAAACCTTAAGCTCATGACATGAAGTCTTTTATGTCATCCACAACCTTGATATGTTCATAGCATCTAAAGCCTTAATCTCACAACCTGGAGTCATTCATGTCAACCACAAGCGTGAGTTGTTTATAGCATCTAGAGCACTTAGATCATGACCCAGAGTTGTGCATGTCAACCACTACTTTGCGCTATTCATTGCATTTAAAGTCTTAAGCTCACAACCCAGAGTCATTTATGTCATCCCCAACCTTGAGTTTTTCATACCATCTAGAGTCCTGGGCTCACGACCCGAAGTCATTCATTTCATCCAGAGCCTTGAGTTGTTCATAGCTACAACCCTAATCCCATAACTTGAAGTCATCTATGTCATCGACGTCCCCAAACTATTCATAGCATGAAGAACCCTAATCTCAAGACCTAGAGTCATTCATGTCATCCACAGTCCTGAGTTATTCATCGTATCTAGATGTCTTAACTCATAACATTGAGTCAGTCATCCACACCCTTGAGCTTTTCATAGCATTTAGAGCCCTCCTCTCATGGCTTCATAGCATCTAAATCCTCAAGCTGATAACCCGAAGTCGCTCATGAGCTAAAGTCATTCATGTCATCCACAACCCTAAGATTTGGTACCATCAATAGCCCTGAACTCACAACCTGGAGCCATTCATGTCATCCATAACTCTAAGCTATTCATAGCATCCTAAGCCCTAATCTCACGACACGAAGTCATTTATGTCATCTACAACCTTGAGTTGTTGATAGCATCTAAGTCCCTAATATCACAACCTAGAGTTGTTCAAGTGAACCATAGTCTTGAGCTGGTCATAGTGCTTAGAGACCTGAGCTCACAACCTGAAGTCGTTCATGTTATCCATAGCCCTCACCAGTTCATAGCATTTAGAGGTCTGAGCTCAAGACCTAGAGTCGTTTGTGTCAACCATAATCTTGAGTTATTTGTAGCATCTAAAGCCCTAAGCTCATGACCCGAAGTCATTCATCCCAACTATAATCGTGAGCTGTTCATCTCATCTAGAGCCCTCAACTCATTAGTCAGAGTTCTTCATGTTATCCAGAACCAATAGCTTTTCATAGCATCTAGAGCCTTGAGCTCACGACCTGTAGTCATTCATGTCAACTGTGGCCCTAAGCTATTTATAGCATCTAGATCCCTGAGCTCATGACCTAAAGTAGCTCATGCCAACTATAGCCCTATGCTAATGTACAGGAGTCATTCATGTCAACCATAGTCCCGAGTTGTTTAACATATTTAGAGCCCTAAGCTCACTATCCGAAGTCATTCATGTCATCCACATCCTTGTGCCCATGACGTAAAATCATTCACATCATCCACAACTTTTATGTGTGCATAATATCTAGAGGCATGAGCTCAAAGGATTTAGAGTCGATCATTTCATCCACAATGCTAAGTTGTTGATAGCATCCATCACCTTGAGCTCACAGCCCGAAGTAGCTTATATCACCCATAGCCCTATGTTGTTCATAGCATCTAGGTCCTTAAGCCCATGACCCAGAGTTATTCATGTCAACCATAACCCTAAGTTGTTCATAGATTCTAGAGCCTTGAGCTCATGACCCAGAGTCATTCATGTCATCCACAACCCTTAGCTTTTAATAGCATCTAGATTCCTAAGCTCACGACCTCGACTCAATCATGTCAACCGCACCATTGAGCTATTCATAGCATTTAAAGCCCTGAGCTCATGACCCAGAGTCATTCATGTCATTTACAACCATATCATTTTCATAGCATATAAAGCCCTAAGATCACGACTCGAAGACATTCATGTCAACTATAGCATTGAGCTATTCATAACATCTACAACCCTGAGCTTGAGACCTAGAGTCCTTCATATCAACCATAACCTTGAGGTGTTTATAGCATCAAGAGCCTTGAGCTCATGAGCCAGAGTTGCCAATGTCATCCACAACCCTGAGGTTTTCATTATATTTAAAGCCATGGGATCATGACCAAGAATCGTTCATACCAACTACACCCCTGACCTATTCATAGCATCTACAGGCCTAACCACATCAGATCCCAAGTCATTCAAATCATCCACAACCCTAACCTATTCACAACATCCGAAGTGTTAAGCTAATGATTAAGAACAACTCATATCATTTACAGTCCTGAGCTATTCATACCGTCAAGAACCCTAAGCTTACGACAAAGAATCATTCCTTTCAACAACACCTTTAGGCTATTAGTAGCATCTAGATCCTTAAGATCACAACCCGTAGTCATTCAAGTTAACCACAACCTAGAGATATTCGTGGCATCTAAAGTCCTAAGCTCACAACTTGGAGTCATTCATCTCATCCACAACCATGAACTGTTTATAGCATCTAGATCCCTCAGCTCATGACCTAAAGTCGTTCATGTCAACCACAACCCTAAACTGTTCATAGCACTTGGAGTCCTCAGTTGATGACCTAGAGTCATTCATGTCATCCACAACCCTAATCTTTTCATAGAATTTAGATCCCTATGGTCATAACCCAGAGTCATTCATGTCATATGCAACCCTGAGTTGTTCTTAGGTTATAGAGCCTTGAGCTCATGATCGGGAGTCGTTTATGTCAACCATAACCCTAAGCTATGTGCAGGTTCTAAAGCCCTGAACTCATGACTCGGAGTCATTCATGTCATCCATAACCTTGATTTGTTCAATGTATCTAAAGGCTTAAGCTCACAACATGAAGTGATTTATGTCATCCACAACCCTTATGTGTGGATAACATCTAGAGCCATGAGTTAAATTGATTTGGAGTAGTTCATTCATCCACAACGTTGGGTTGTTGATAACATCCATCACCCTGAGCTTATGACCCTTAGTAGCTCATATCATTCACAACCCTAAGTTATTCATAGCATCTAGGGCCTTGAGCCCACGACTTGGAATTGTTCATGTCAACCATAACCTTGAGTTGTTCATAAATTCTAGAACCTTAAGCCTACGAGCTAGAGTTCGTTCATGTCATCCACAAGTCTAAGCTTTTAATAGCATCTAGATCCCTAAGGTCACAACCTTAAGTTGATCATGTAAACTACACCTCTGAGTTCACGACTCAAAGTCATTCATGTTATCCATAACCCTAGAATTTTCATAACACATAAAGCTCTAAGCTCATGATCTAGAGACATTCATGTCAACTGTAGCACTAAGTTATTCATAACATCTATAGTCATGAACTCACAACTCGGAATCATTCATGTCAACCATAGCCTTGAGTTTTCATAGCATCTAGAGCCCTAAGTTCACAACCTAGAGTCATCAATGTCATCTATAGCCCTATGTTGTTCATTGCATTTAGAGCCATGAGATAATGACCAAGAATTGTTCATACTAACTATACCGCTGACCTGTTCATAGCATTTAGAGGCTTAAGCACATGGTATGCCAAGTCATTCAGATCATCCACAACCTTGACCTATTTACATTATCCAGAGCACTGAGCTAATGATCAAAAGTAGCTCACGTCATTCGCAACCTTGAGCTGCTCATAGCATCAAGAGCCCTAAACTCACGACCTAGAATTATTCCTTTCAACCACCCCCTTAGGTTGTTTGTAACATCTAGATTCCTCAACTCACGAACCATAGTCATTCATGTCAACTACAGCTTAGAGATGTTTATATCATCTAAAGCCCTAAGCTCGCGACTCAAAGTCATTTATCTCATCCATAACCCTGAGTTGTTCATAGCATCTAAAGCACTCAGCTCACGACATGGAGTCGTTCATGTCAACCATCGCCCTGATTTGTTCATAGCATATAGAGCCCTCGGTTGACGACCTAGATTCATTCATTCATCCATAATCCTAAGTTTTTCATAACATTTAAAGCCTTGAGGTCATGACCCGAAGTAATTCATGTCATCAATAGCCCTGAGCTATTCTTAGCTTCTAAAGCTATGAGGTCACGACTGGGAGTTGTTTATGTCAATGACAACCCAAAGTTGTACTTAAGATCTAGAGGACTAAGCTCACCACCTTGAGTCATTCATGTGATCCCTAGCCCTGAGCATTTCATAGCATATAGAGCTCTACGCTCATGACCTGGAGTTTGTCATGTCAACAATAACCCCAAGTCGTTCATGTCATCTAAAGCCCTGAGTTGTTCATATAGAGCCCTAAGCTTATGACCAGAAGTCTTCCACATCATCCACCACCCTTAGCTTTTCATAACATTTAAAGTCATAGGCTCGTGACCAAGAATCATTCATATCATCCTTAGCCCTAAGTTGTTCATAGCATTTAGAGGCCTAAGGTTATGGATCCCGAGTCATTCATATCATCCACAATAATAAGGTGTTCATAACATCCAGGATCCTAAGCTCTCGACCTTCAATCGTTTATTCATTTACAACCCTAAATTGTTCATTGTGTCTAGAGTCATGAGTTCATGACCCAAAATTGTTCATATCATCCAGAACCCTAAGTTGTTCGTAGCATCTAGATCCTTTAGCTCATGACCCAGAATTATATGTATCATCCATCACATGGAGCTGTTCATAGCATCTAGAGACTTGAGCTCATGACCTAGAGTATTTCATGTCATTAACAGGCATAAGTTCTTCATAGCATCTAAAGCCCTAAGCCTACAACTTGGAGTTGTTCATGTTAACTACAGGCCCATGTTATTCCTAATATGTAGAGCCCTGAGCTCATGACCTAAAGTCGTTCATGTCATCCACAACCCTGACTTGCTCATAGCATCTAGAGCCCTCAACTCACAACCTAGAGTCATTCATGTCAACTATAACCTTGAGTTGTTCTTTGCATCTAAAGCACTGAGCTCATGACCCAGAGTTGTTGATGTCAAACGTAGCCTTAAGTTGTTCTTTGCATCTAAAGCACTGAGCTCATGACCCAGAGTTGTTGATGTCAAACGTAGCCTTGAGTTGTTCATAGCATCTAAAGCCTTGAGCTCACTACTCGAAGTCATTCATGTCATCCACAGGCCTCAATTTCTCATAGCATTTAGAGCCATGAGCTCATAATCAAGAACTATTCATATGATTCACAACCTTGAGCTGCTCGTAGCATCTAGAAAACTGAGGCAACAGGATCACAAGCCATTGATATCATCTACAACCTTGAGTTCATAGTGTAGGACCTCAGGCGCTACCAGCTCTCCTAAAAGCAATTGTTGTTAGGAAAGGCACATACCTTAGCCTTATAGTGCATTCACCCAAGCGCCCACTACGAACACAAGGGGAGTTTATGGACGTGGCCAACCCTCCGATCTGCCAACAATCTCCCCCCCCCCCAACGACACCCCTGGGGTTCGAAGCCGTGACCTCGGCTCTGATACCACTTGTAGGACCTCGGGTGCTACCAACTCTCCTAAAAGCAATTGCTGTTAAGAAAGGGGCATACCCTAGCCTTATAGTGCATTCACCCAAGCGCCCATGGCAAACACAAGGGGAGTTGATGGACGCGACCAACCCTTCGATCTGCCAACACATAGCATTCAAAGTCGTGAGGCCATTACTCAGAGTAGCTTATGCCATTAACAACTGTGAGTTGTTTATAACATTTAGAGCATTGAGCTAATGACCCAAACTCATTCTTGTCAACCATAACCCTAAGTTTTTCATAATATATAGATTCATAAGCTAATGACTCATAGTCTTTCATGTGATGCCCAACCTTGAGTTGTTCATAGCATTTAAAGCCATTGGCTCACGACCAAGAATTGTTCATATTATCCTTAACCCTGAGTTGTTCATAACATATAGAAGCTTGGGCTCACGAGATCGTAAGTCGTTCATATCATATATAACTCTAAACTCATGACTTGGATTCGTTCATGTCATCTACAACCATGAGCTCATGAAGCAGATAAATTCTTTTCATCCATAGCTTTGAGTTGTACTTAGCATTTAGAGGCTTGACCTCATGGGATCCTGAGTTGTTCATATAATCCATAATGCTTACTTGTTCATACCATTCATAGCCCTCAGCTCATGACCTGGAGTAGTTTATATCTTTCATAACCTTGAGATATTCATAGCATTTAAAGTTGTGAGCTTGACCCAAAGTCATTCATGTAAACCACAACCCTAGGTTGTTCATAATATCTATAGCCCTGAGCTCATGACCCGGAGTCATTCATGCCATTCGTAGCCTTGAGCTATTCACAACATTTAGAGCATTTAACTCATGGCCTAGAGTTGTTCTTATCAACCATAGCCTTACGTTGTTCATAGAATTTAGAGCCCTGAGCTCACTACTTAGGGTCGTTCAAGTCATCCATGGCCTTAACCTATTCATATCATTTAGAGCCATGGGCTCACGACCAAGAATCGTTCATATCATCCTCAACTCTGAGTTGTTCATAGCATCTAAGGGATTAAGCTCATGAAATCTTAAGTCATTCATATCATCATATACCCTGAGTTCTTCATAGCATCTAAAGTTGTAAGCTCATGACCCAGACTAGATTGTGTCATCCATAATCCTTAGCTGCTCATAGAATCTGGAGCCTTGAGCTCATGACCCAACTTTCTTCTTGTCAACCATAACCATGAGTAGTTCATAGCATCTAAAGCCTTGAGCTCATGAACCATGGTTATTCATGGCATCCATGACCTTGAGTTGTTCATAACATATTGAGGCTTGAGCGTATCATGTAGAATCGTTATTAACATCCACATCATTGACCTGTTCATAACATCTAGAAGCCTTAGGTCACAGGAGACTGAGTTATTCATATCATATACAACTATGAGTTGTTCTTAACATCTAGACCCTTGGGTTCATGACCCAAACTTGTTCAAGTGATTCGTCCCCAATTGGTGTCTTCTGATTCAATCCTCAAACGGGAGTTATCAACAAAATTTACAAGCCTATTTCACCATATACTATGGTAGCAGAGCTAGCATAGTATAGTGGTTCTAGGATCGTTCACTGGGATGGGTTTTCATTTCACACTTGATATTAGTTTAAAGAATTGGATTGGTGTTTTTTCTTTTCTAAGTTAGCTTTAAAAGAAAACATAATCTTTGGTTTGAAAAAGGTTGGTTTTAAACTAACCAAAAATAGTAATAGATTTTTAATTACAAAGAAAAGGGTCTCTTGGATTTTCAGGTCACTAGATTCAGGCCCCTTATACAAAAGTGGAGATTTTGGATCTTTTCTCGCATTGGGGATTTAACCTAGAGTTATCCTCCCAACTGGTGTGTTACAATTGATTCCCATTAATGGTTTCAACGCTAAATCCCTCTCTTTGATACATCTTGCTATGGCTTGTACCTCTCACCTAGCATTTGCCATTCAAGGTGATCCTTAACCTTGGATTACCCTTCAAAAGCTCGTAGGAGATAACCAATGGATGTCTCCAGGGAGTCCAAAAGCTTACCAAGTGTTGGATATTCTAAGTAATCCTACCATTAAACCACCTACAAGAGGCTCGCAAGAGATAACTAATGGATCTCCATGGATTGAGTCTGAAAAGCTTACCAAGTGTTGGCCCAAGTGATTATAAGGGATTTTAAGTTAACTAAAAATATAAAAACCATTAACGGGTCACAACTTCCTTTTCATTAAAAAATGAAACAAGGAAAACTCCCACTTTTGTAATCGGGTCCCTTACCTAGCTCCCTTTTGTGCAAATGACAAAAAGTCTAGCCACTCATCCTCTGAGAAAACATCTTCAGAGGTTGTTTGGATAGAAATAAAAATACAATCAAAATGAGTAGGTAAGTGATTCATGCCTAATTGGTGTCTCAGCTGATGTATGTCCAGCTGGTGCTCCTTGATGGCAGGTGTAATCAACAAAATTTTTAACCTATAACACCATGAACTAGGGTAGCAAATACAAAGCTACTATAGCATAGTGGCTCTAGGATCGTTCCACTGGGAAGGGTACTCAAGATTGAAAATGATACCAATTCAAAGTGAATTGGTGTTGTTTCATTTCAAGATTAGCTTAAGAAATAAAACACATACTTTGGTTGAAAAAGGTTTGAACTTAGATTAACAACACAACAAGTGATGAAAATAACTTAAGAAGAAAAGCATT
>JAJJMF010028714.1:115077-136969 GCA_022058775.1 Vitis hybrid cultivar | reverse complement strand
ATATTTCTTTTATGTATTTTGTTTTCGTTAGTCTGTTATGAAATCCCATCATTTTGATATCATATATGGGGATTACTTGTATTACTTTCTTTCTGATTGTACTCACATGATTAAAGTAATACAAATCTAGCATTTTTTGTTAACTCTTAGCATTAATCTATTCTTATTTCCTTTGCTCACACCTTTTAATCTTTTTGAAACATGTGGTTTCTCTAATCAGTATTCGAAATTGATATCACTCAGGAGGTACCACTTCCTCCCTATAATTTCAATCACCCATATCACATTGAGGACAATGCTCAGCTCGGTTGGGGGGGGGAGAAATGAGGAAGGAAGTATGCTAAGTTATTTTGATAATTTAGCCTTGCCTAGTAAATTAGTTGTAGTTTTTTTTGCTTTTTACTCTAATCTCCATGGATTATGAGGAAAAATTGTCAAATTAAAATAGGAGAAACTGAACTTTTGCTTTTCATTTAACTTAGAGTTTGGATTATACTTACTAAAGTGATTCAATTGTTGAAACTTCTATTGAAATCAAGTTTAGTCCTTCCACTTTAAGCTATCCACACACTGTGCACAATAAATTCCGCTTATAAGATGAAAAACTATTTCCCCCTTGACTTAGGAAAATTTTGGGACTTGGTACCTTTGACCTCATTTAATAATGTTGAGACACCTTATGAAAGGCCAATGAACCTTTCGAAAAAAAAGAAAGAAAGCAAAATGTTTGCTTGCCTTCAAACTCGAGCAAGGTCTGAGGGGTATATGGTGAAAATCTTTAAAACCTGGCGCCCTAAGCCTTAATTAGTTAGGAGTCACCGACCTCAATGCTCGTTACAAGGGTTAATAGGTGGAGTTTAACATATTGTAGGTGCTTGGGTATTAAAAATCCATTCTCAAAAGTCCGGGGTAAAATCCTAGGAGTTAGTGATTGAAAAATCCTTAAAGCTTGATGCCCTAAACCTTAATTGGTTGGGAGTCATCGATGGACCCCTGTTACATGGATAAAACAGAAAAGAATGCCCCTTAAGCCTTTTGTACCTTCAAAAAAAAAAAAAAAAAAAAGTGTGTTCTCTGCCTATTGAATTTCGTCAGTTTGCTAAGTGTTGAAAAGAGATAGGTTGGGGGAAGAGATTAGTTTAGCATGCTATATTCGGAATCTATCATCTTACACTTAGATTTTTGTGGAAGAATAAAGTTTGGTTCTTTTGAAGTGAAAATGATTTTAAAACTTCAATTTGCATAATGCATTCCCTTGATCAATAGTATTTAGCAAAGTTTTTGATAGCTTCTATTGAAGTTTGAGTTTTATTTCTTTAATGTTCCATGTGGAGTTTGGTCAGTCATGCCACTTAAACATTTTTTTTGAAGTGATCAGCATGATGTTGTAAATTATAGTATTGGTTATTTTTAATTTTTTCTCTCCTTCATTGCTAAGGGACTAGCAATATGTCAGTTAGGGGGAGTGATTACTACTCAAAAAGTGCTATTTGATAGCTTGTAATTAATCCTTTTAAACACTTTTGAGTAGTAGTTATTGCCTTTTAACCCAATTAACATGTTAAGGACCCTTGCAATCAATTTTAATCAAATTGTGTTAAGTTTTGGTGTTTTGATAGCTTTTTGATCACCAAAGCAATATGAGATTGAGGAGAGTTATTTGGAATCCATGGCAAAGCAATGGAAAGCTCAGAAGCATGAAGAACCAAAGCTTTGAAGTCCTTTGCCATAAGGAAATCCGGAATGCAAGGAAGGGAAGCAAAAAGAAATCTGCCATGAAGCATTCTTGATAACAGTCATGTCAGCCACTTTTGGAGCACTTTTTGAAGTCCAATTTATGCATGCTATATGCCATTTTAAAGCTTAGGAAGTCAACAATCTAATGCTTCAAACGGTGTGAAATTCAAAGTTGGAATGAAGGAGTTACAGCCATTGGAAGCCGATCACTCCAAGCTGAATGAAGAATTTTGCACAGCGTTGCGAAATCACCCTTTTGTTGCGAAATGATTTCGCAGCCTTTTTGCACAGTGCTGTGGAATTCCCCCTGAAGTTTCACTACACGTTGGAAGCCAAACACCGCAAGCTGAAAGACCACTTCGCAGCGGTGCGAAATCAGTCATTTGCTGCGAAGTAATTTCGCAGCCCTTTTTATGCGTCTGCGAAATCCCGCAGACCACGTTTTCACCTGCGAAATGGTCCTTAGTGCTTCCTAATATTTGTAACCGACACTTTGAGATATTTTTCTTTAGATTTTTGTTGTTTAAATCCCCAAACTCTCCTTGTAAGCCACCAATTATAGGATTCCTTAGCTTTTAAGTTAGGAAAAATGATAAATATCCATGTAATAACTATTAATGTAATATTCATATAAATAGAGCCCGAAGAGCCTGTTCTCAAGGTGACGAACCTTTTGTAAAAGTTGGAAAGAAAGTAAAATACAGAGCTTGAGCTCTGCCTTACCTTCTCACTTTGATTGTATTTTTCATTTACTAAGTTATGCACTCTCTGAGGAAGTTTCCCCAGAGAATGAGTAACTAAACCTTTAGTTCCTTGGAGCTAAGGTTGCTGGGAAAGGTTCCAAGTGCAAGAATTAGTAGCTTTGTGGTTTCAGCTATGAATGAAGAGAAAGTGTGTCCCGTGAATGGTTTCTATATTTTTAGTTAACTTAAAACACCTTGGAGTCACCTAGGCCAACACTTGGTAAGGCAAGTGATCTCTATCCATGGAGATGCACTAGTTTACCCCTTGCAAGCCTTTAGGAGGTGACTTAAAGGTAGGATTTTCTAGAATTGCCAACACTTGGTAAGCTTTTGGACTCTAAGGAGACATCCATTAGTTATCTCTTGCGAGCTTGTGAAAGGAAGTCCAAGGTTAAAGATCACCTTGAATGGTAAAGGCTAAGTGAGAAGCTCGAACCATTGCAAGTTGCATCAGTGAGAGAGAATTAGAGCTAAAATCCAATTAAGGGATACATTTGTACAACACCGATTAGAGAATTGACTTTATGTTAATTCTCTAATGCCAGGAAATGAACCAACTGACCGGAGCTATGTTTTTGCATGAGAAACCTCCCCTGTGAACCTAAATCTCCAAGGAATGTTTTTCTTCATAAGTAATTTCCATTACTTGCTGTGCCGTTAGTCTAAATCTAAACCTTTTTCAACCAAAGTTTGTGTTTTGTTTCTTAAGCTAACCTTGAAAGGAAGCAGCACCAGTTCACTTTAAATTGGTATCATTTTTAGTTTGAAAACCCTTCCCAGTGGACGATCCTAGAGCCACTATGCTATAGTAGCTTTTTCTTTGCTACCCTAGTTCATGGTGTAATAGCTTATAAATTTTGTTGATTACTCCCTCCATCAAGGAGCACCAGCTGGACATGAATCAGCTGATACACCAATTGGGCATGAATCAATAGCCTTGACCTTTTCATAGCATCTAGAGCCCTAAGCTCATGACTCGAAATCATTCATGTCAACCCCAACCCCGAGCTGTTCATAGTATCTAAAGAATTAAGCTCATGACCAAAAGTTATTCATGTCAACTACAACCCAGAGGTGTGCATTGCATCTAGAGCCTTAAGCTCACAACCTAAAGTTGCTCATATCAACTAACACCATGAGTAGTTTATAACATCTAGAGCCCTATAATCATAACCCAGAGTCATTCATGTCATCAATAGCCTTAAGTAGTTCAGAGCTCTGAGCTATTCAAGGCATTTAAAGTCCTAATTCCATGATTCAAATTTGCTGATGTCAACTACAACCCTGAGTTATTTATAGTATATACAGCTTGGAGCTCATGAACCAGAGTCGTTCATGTCATCCAAAACCTTGAGCTCTTCATAGCATCTAGAGCCCTCAACTCATGACCCAAAGTCTTTTATGTGATCCATAACCTAGTCCTATGTATGACATCTACAACACTTAGCTCATGACCTAGACTCTTTCATAACCACAACCTTGAGTTGTCCATAGAATCTAGAGGCCTCAGCCTATGACCATTGTCATTTATGTCATCCACAACATTGAGTTGTTAAGAACATCTAGAGCCCTAAGCTCACAACCTGTAGTCTTCATGTCAACCATAAACCTACGTTGTTCATAACATCTAGAGCCTTGAGCTCATGACCTGGAGTCGTTCATGTTAACCACATCCCTAAGTAGTTCATAGCATTTAGAGCCTTAAGCTTATGACATAGAGTTTTTCATGTCAAACTCAACCCCTAGTTGTTCATAGCATCCAGAGCCTTGAGCTCATGACTTGAAGTCGTTCATGTCAACCATAGCCCTGAGATGTTTATAGCATATCAAGCCCTAAGCCAACAACTCGTAGTCTTCCTTATCAACCACAACCTTGAGTTGTTCATAGAATCTAAAGGCCTGATCTCATGAACTAGATTCATTCATGTTACTCACAACCCTGAGTTGTTGATAGCATCTACAACCCTGAGCTCATGACTCGGAGTCATTCATGTCATCCATATCGTGGAAGTTCATAGCATCTAGAGGCTTAAGCTCATGATGACAATCGTTTACATCATCCACAGTTCTAAGCAATTCATAACATCTAGAGGCTTAAGCTCATAGGATCTTGGGTCATTCATATCATCCACAACTCTGAGCTCTTCATAGTATCTAGAACCCTAGGCTTATGACCAGGAGTAGCTCATGTCATCCATAGCCGAGAGTTGTTCATAGCATTTAGAGCCTTAAGTTCACAACCTAGAGTAGTTCATGTCAACCACAACCTTAAGCTATTCATAAATTTTATAGCCCTAAGCTCTCAACTAGGAGTCTTTCATGTCATTGACAACCCTAACCTATGTATAGATTCTAGAGCCCTCAACTTATGACTAAGAGTCTTTCATTTCATTGATAGCCTTAAGTTGTGTATAACATTTAGAGCTCTAAGCTCATAAGTAGGAGTCTTTGGTGTCAACCACAACCTTGAGCTTTACATAAAATCTACTGACCTGATCCCTTAACTTAAAATCATTTATGTCATTCACAATCCTAGTTTGTTAGTATCATCTAAAGCCTCGAGCTCAGAACCTGGAGTCGTTCATGTCTTCCACAACCTAGAGCCGTTCATAACATCTAAAGGCTTGAGCTCATGACACAAAATCATTCATATCACCCACAACCTAGAGCGATTCATAACATCTACAGGCCTAAGCTCATGGGATCCTAAGTCATTCATATCATCCATAACTATGAGTTGTTCATAGCTTCTAGAGCCCTAAGCTCGACATTTAGAGTCTTTTCTATTAATCACCACCTTGAGTTGTTCATAGTATCTAGATCCCTAAACACATAACCCAGAGTTGTTCCTGTCATCCATAACTCTTAGGAGTTCATATCATCTAGAAGCTTCAGCTCATGACGTAGAATCATTTATATCATCCAGAGCCTTGAGCAGTTCATAGTGTCTTGTAGCTTAAGCTTATGAGATCCTAAGTCGTTCATATCATCCACAACTTTGATCTCTTTATAACATTTAGAGGTTTGGTCTCATGACCTAGAATAGCTCATGTGTCTATAGCCCAGAGTTTTTCATAAAATATAAAGCCTTAAGCTCATGATCTGGAGTCATTCATATCAACCACAACCTTGACCTGTTCATAGTATCTAGAGCCCTGAGCTCTCGACCCAGAGTTTTTCATGTCATCGACAACCCTAACCTGTGTATAGCATTTAGAGCCCTCAGCTCATGACCCAGAGTTTTTCTTATCATCGATAACCTTAAGTTGTGCATAACTTCTAAAGCCCTAAGCTCCTAACTAGGAGTCTTTGATGTGAACCACAGGTTTGAGCTGTTCATAGAATCTAGAGGCCTGAGCCCATGACCTAGAGTCATTCATGCCATTCACAACCCTAACTTGTTAGTACCATCTAAAGCCTTCAGCTCACTACCCAAAGTCATTCATGTTAATTATTGCCCTAAGTTGTTCATAGCTTCTAGATCCCCAAGCTCATGACCTAGAGTCATTCATATCTTCCATAACCTTGAGTAGCTCATAGCATCTAGTGGCATGAGTTCATGACACAAAATCATTCGAATCATCTATAACCTAGAACGGTTCATAGCATCTGTAGGCCTAAGCTCATGGAATCCCAAGTCTTTCATATCATTCACAACCCTAAGTTGTTCATACCATCTAGAGCCTTGAGCTCATGATTTAGAGTCTTTCATGTCAACCACTACCTTAAGATGTTCATAATATCTAAAGCTTTGAACTCATAACATGGAGTTGGTCATGTCATCCATATCCTTAAGTTATTGAGAGCATCTAGTGCCTTGAGCTCACGAACCGGAGACATTCATGTCAGCCGTAGCCTTGAGCTTTTCATAGCATCTAATGCCCTACGATCACAACTCTGAGTCATTCATGTCTTTCATAACTTTGAGCAGTTCATAATATCTAGAGACTTGAGCTCAGGAAGTAGAATCGGTCATATCATCCATAACCCTAAGTGATTCATACCATCTAGAGGGTTGAGCTCATGGGATCCTAAGCCATTCATATTATCCATAACTTTGAGCTATTCATAGCATCCAAAGCCCTAACTCATGACCCAGACTAGCTTATGTCATCCACAACCCTGAGTTGTTCAAAGCATCTAGAGTCTTGACCTCACGACTTGGAATTGTTCACGTCAACCACAATCCTAAGTTGTTCATAGTATCTAGAGCCTTGTGATCGCAACCTAGAGTTGTTCATGTCATGCACAACCCTAAGTTATTCATAGCATCTAGAGCTCTAACCTCACAAAGTATAGTCTTTCATGTCATTGACAAGCTTAAGCTATGCATAACATCTAGATCCCTGTACTTATGAGTCAGAGTCGCTCATGTCAACCACAACCCTGAGGTGTTCATAAAATCTAGAGGCTTAAGCTCATGACTTGAAGTCATTCATGTTATCTACAACCGTGAGTTGACAATAGCATCTAAAACCCTAAGCACACGACCCATAGTCATTCATGTGATCCATAATACTGAGGAGTTCATAGAATCTAAGGGCTTGAGCTCATGATACAAAATCATTCAAATCATCCATAACCCTTAACGGTTCATAAAATTTAGAGGCTTGAGCTCATAGGATACCAACTCAATCATATCATCCATAACTCTCAGTTGTTCATAGTATTTTAAGCCTTATGCTCATAACCCGGAGTCATTCATGTCAACCACAACTTTCAACCATTCATAGCATCTAGAGCCCTAAGCTCTCGACCTAGAGTCTTTAATTTCATCAAAATCCCATACCTATGTATAGAATCTAAAGCCCATAGCTCATGATCAAGAGTCTATCATGTAATCGACAACCTTAAGTTGTACATAACATCTAAAACCCTAAGCTCATGACTGAGTGTCTTTCATGTCAACTAGAATCCTCAATTATTCATAGAATTTGGAGGCCTAAGCTCATGACCTAGAGTTGATCATGTCATCCACAACTCTGGGTTGTTAATAGCATCTACATTCCTAAGCTCACGACCTAAAGTCGTTCATGTCAACTACAACCCCTAAGTTGTTCATAGCATCTAGAACCTTGAGCTTATGATTGAAAGTTGTTTATGTTTTCCATAACACTGAGCAAATCATAGCATCTAGAGGCTTGAGCTCATGACACAAAATCATTCATATCATCCATAGCTTGTGCTATTTATATCATCTAGATGTAGATGACTAAGCTCTTAGGATCCTTAGTCATTCATATAATCCACAACTCTATACTAGTCATAGCATCCAAAGCCCTAGGATCAT
The DNA here is from genome assembly GCA_022058775.1 of Vitis hybrid cultivar. NCBI lineage: Eukaryota > Viridiplantae > Streptophyta > Magnoliopsida > Vitales > Vitaceae > Vitis > Vitis hybrid cultivar. Next base: position 129,199 of record JAJJMF010028714.1, on the reverse strand, counting down.
GACTTAGAGTAGTACATGCCATCTACAACCCTGAGCTATTCATAATGCCTAGAGCCTTAAGCTCATGACCCAGAGTCATTCATGTCATCCATAGCCCTAAGCTATTCATAGTATCAAGAGCCTTGAGCTCACGAACTAACTCTTTCATATCATCAACAGGCCAGACTTGTGTATAGCATTTAGAACCCTAAGCTCATGACCTAGAGTCTTTCATGTCATCGAAAACCTTAAGTTATGTATTTCATTTAGAGCCCTAAGCTCACAAATCGAAGTCATTCATGTCAACCACATCCCTTAGTTGTTCATAGAATCTAGAGGTCTAAGCTCATGACCCAAATTCGTTCATGCTATCCACAACCTTGAGTTGTTAATAGCATCTAAAGCCTTGATCTCATGACCTGGAGTTGTTCATGTCATCCACAACCTTGATTTTTTCATAGTATCTTGAGTCCTAAGCTCAAGACCCATAGTCGTTCATATCAATCACAACCCTAAGTTGTTCATTGCATGTAGAGCATTGCACTCACGTCCGATAGTCTTTCATGTCAACAACAACCTTGATTTGTTCATAAAGTGTAGAGACCTAAGATCATAACTGATGCGACTCATGGTAGCTTAGCTTTAAAGGCGTATCAACAAAATTTATACCTTAGATACTATTACTAAAGTAGCCAAGCTACTATAGCATAGTGGTTCTAGGATCGTTCACTGGGAAGGGTTTTCGCAAACACAAGTGATATTCAAATTAGGAAAATAGGTGATTTTCTTATGGATGTTAGCTTTAAAAGAAGATGTAAATGTTTTAAAGAGATTTAAACTAATTTAAGCTAACATTAAAGACTAAAATGAAAGGGTGTAAAAACAAGTTTCTCAAAGATAGGATAGCTATGCTCCGGCTCTTATGCAAATTGGAAATCTCAGGATAGGCTCCTCGCGTTGGGGTTGCAACTATGGTGATGCTTGCTTCCCGAACTGGTATGGATTTAGCAAATCAAGTTTTAATCCTTTAAAATGGCAAAACAGATGGTAGTGAATTTCATCAATGGTTAGTCACCTTAGACTTCCTTTGAATGGCTCGTAAGAGATAACTAATGGTCCAAAGCCAAAAGCTTACCAAATATTGGCAACTCAAAGTCATTCCAGGTGATAAACTCACCTTTCAATGGCCATTGAAATTGGTTCTAATGGATTAATGCAAAACTTGGAATTGAAAACCTCACCTTCCAATAGCTCGTAGGAGATAACTAATGGATAGAAATCCAAAAGCTTATCAAGTATTGGCCGTTGGAAGTTGTCCAATGGAAATAAAAACTAAACTTTGTATTAATGAACCATTAATGAAAAACGACTACCTTACCTTCCGGGTGCAAGAAATTTCCATGGGAATGCATCCAAGCCATCACATAACATCCATACTTTGAGAAACTTAAAAGGTTTTAGCCTCTCATCCTTGGGGATTTCATCCACCAAGGATGTTTGGCTACTAAGAAAATAGAAATGGGGAAGAACCGGAGAAGAGAGAAAAACCAAGCTTTATATATTTCTATATATATCTTACATATGTTCCATATATTTTACAATGGATGCAAGGGAGTTTATATAGAGAAGTTTTTCCAACCTTCCTAGCTAAGAAATCTTATGATTGGTGGATTACAAGGAGAAAAATGGAAATTTATACAAAAATATCCAAAAGAAAAGATCTCGTGTGGAGTCGGCATAAACAGGCAAGGGGTGTGCAAAATTTTCGCACACCTGAAGGGGGTGTGCGAAACTCGCACACCATTCGCACACCTGAAGGGGGTGTGTGAAATTTTCGCACACCTGGAGCAGTTGTCTTCCGAAGGCCATAACTTCCTCGTTTCAGCTCCAAATCATACACGGTTTGAAGTGTTGGATTCTTGACTTCGTGAGATTTGAAATGATATATAGCATGTAAAAAATGGACTTCGGGAAGTGCTCCAAAAGTGCCAAAGAAGACTGCAGCTGCTGTCCTCTGTTTTCCTCCTTGCTTCTCTTTGCTTCTCTTTTGCTTTTCTTTGCTTCTCTTTGCTTCTCTCCTTTTGTTGGCTTGCTTTGGTGTAGCTAAAAGCTTGCTTTAACTTGTCCAAGTAGCTCCTCCATCATTTGGCATGCTTGAAATTGATTCATAAGCTGATATAAACATGTAAACTTGCCACAAAATGGTTAAAACCAATTACTAAGGACCTTAATGAATTAATTGGGTTAAATGAATATGATTACTACTCAAAGGTGCTTAAAACCATTATAATTAGGTCTACAAAATAGCACTTTTTGGTAGTAATCAATAACCCAAAGTTGTTCATGTATCCATGGCCTTGAGTTGTTAATAGCATGGAGAGGCTTTAGCTCATGATCTAGAGTCGTTCATGTCAATGATAGCTCTGAGTTGTTCATTGCTTCTAGAGCCCTGAGCTCACGAGTCGGAGTCTTTCATTTCATCGACAACCTTAAGTTGTACATAACATCTAGAGCCTTGAGCTCATAAATTAGAGTCTTTCATATCAACCACAACCTATAATGTTTATAGAATCTAAAGGCCTGAGTTCATGACCCGGAGTCATTCATGTCATCCACAACCCTAAGTTGTTAATAACATCTAAAGCCTTATGATCATGACCTAGATTTGTTCATGTCATCCATAGCCTTAAGAAGTTCATAGCATCTAGAGGCTTAAGCTCATGACATAACATCATTTATATCATCCACAACCCTTACAAGTTCATAGCATCTAGAGGCTTTGAGCTCATGGGATCCCAAGTCATTCATGTCATCCACAACGTTGAGTTATTCATACCATCTAGAGCCTTAGGCTCATGACCTTTAGTAGCTCATGTAATCCACAGCCTAGAGTTGTTCATAAAATTTAGAGCCTTGAGCTTACGACCCTGAGTCATTCATGTCAACCGCAACCTTGAGCTTTTCATAGCATCTTGAGCCTTGAGTTCATGACCCAGAGTCGTCCATGTCATCCACAATGCTAAGTTGTTCATAGAATCTAGAGGCTTGAGCACACAAGATTGCAACTCATTCATTTCATCCATGACTCTGAGTTGTTCATAGCATTTAGAGCCCTAAGCTCCCGACCTGGAGTCGTTCGTGTGAACCAAAGGCTTGAGCAATTCATAGCTTCTAGTGGACTTTGCTCATAGGAACCCAAATCGTTCATATCATTCATAACTCTAGATTGTCATCCACTGACGTGAGTGGTTCGTAGCATCCAAACGCCTAAGCTCAAGACCTAGAATAGCCCATCTCATCCACAATCCTAAGCAATTCATAGCATCAAAAGCCCTGAGCTGATGACTCAAAGTCATTTCTCTCAACCACAACCTTGAGCTATTCATAGTATTTCGATCCTTGAGCTCACGACCATGAATTGTTCATGTCATCCATAGCCCTAAGTTATTCATAACATATAAAGGCTTGAGCTCATGATGGAGAATCATTCATATCATCCACAAACTTTAGCAGTTCATAGCATCTTAAGGCGTCAGCTCATAGTATCCTGAGTCATTTATATCATCCACAACTCTGAGTTGTTCATCATTTTTAAAGTAGTGAGCTTAAGACCTAAAGTCTTTCATGTTGACAACAACCCTATTCATAGCATCTAGAGCCCTAAGCTCATGACCTGAAGTTATTTATGTAATTCATAGCCTTGAGTTGTTCATAGCATCTAGAGTCCTAAGCTCATGACTCGGAGTTGTTCATATTGACCATAATCCTGAGCTGTTCATAGCATGTAGAGCCTATAGCTCTTAACCTATAGTCTTTCAAGTGAATAATAGCCTTGAGCTATTCAGAGTATCTAGTGGCCTCGTCACATGATTTGGAGTCGTTCATGTGATCCACAACCCTGAATTGTTCATAAGATCTAGAGGCCATAGCTCACAACCTCGAGTCGTTCATTTCAACCCCAACCTTAAGCTGTTCATATCATCTAGAGTCTTGAACTCAAGACCAGAGTCTTTCAAGTCAACAACAACTCAAAGCTGGTCATAATATCTAGAGGATTGAGCTCATGAGCCGGAGTCATTCATGTCATCCATAACCCTGAGTTGTTCACAACATCTAGACCTTTAGATCACAAGCTGGACTTGTTCATGTCAACCGTAGCCCTGAACTTTTCATAGCATCTAAAGCCCTGAGCTCGTGACCCGTAGTCTTTCATGTCAACCATAACTTAGAGTTATTCATAGCATCTACTGACTTGTCAACACAACTTAGAGTCATTCATGTCAACTATAACCTTGAGCTATGCATAGTATCTCAAGCCTAGAGCTCAAGACCCATAACGGTTCATGTCAAGTACAACCCAAAACTGTTCGTAACATTTAGAGCCCTAAGCTCATGACCTAGAGGCATTCATATGAACCACAACCCTTAGTTATTCATAGAATCTAAAACCCTGATCTCATGACTTATAGTCATTCATGTCAATCATAGCCTAAAGCTATTTATAGCATCTAGAGCCCTAAGCTCATGACCTAGAGTCATTCATGTCAACCACAACCCTTAGTAATTTATAGCATCCAAAGCCCCGAGCTCATGACCTGTAGTCATTTATGTCAAGTACAACCTAAAGTTGTTGATAGCTTTTAAAGCCTTTAGCTTATGACCTGGAGTCGTCATGTCAACCACAACCCTAAGCTCTTCATATTATCTAGTGACCTGATCTTATGACCTAGAGTCATTCAAGTCATCTATAAGATTGAATTATTCCTAGGATCTAGAGCCTTAAGATCATAACTCGAACTCTTTCATTTCAACTACAACCTCGATCTATTCATAACATCTAAAGCCTTGAGCTCATGACCCAGAGTCTCTCAAGTGAATCATAGCCTTGAGTTGTTCATAGTATCCAGAGGCCTGAGCTCATGAGTCGTAGTCATTCATGTCATCCACAACCCAAAGTTGTTTATAGCATCTAGAGCCTTTAGCTCACGACCTAGACTCATCCATGTCAACCACAACCCAAAGCTATTCAAAGTATCTAAAGGCTTGAGCTCATGACCTAGAGTTGTTCATGTCATCCACAACCTTGAATTATTCGTAGGATCTAGATCATTTACCTCATAACCCATAGTCATTTATGTCAACCACTTCCTTGAGCTACTCATAACATCTAGGGCCTTGAGCTTGCGACTCGGAGTCTTTCAAGTCAATATTAGACTTGAGCTATTCATAGTATGTAAATGCATGAGCTCATGAGTCAAAGTCATTCATGTAACCCATAGCCCTAAGTTGTTCATACTAATCTAGAGCCCTCAGCCCATGATCTAAAGTTATTTATGTCAACCATAGCTTTGAGTTGTTCATAGCATCCAGAGGCCTAAGCTCATAACATATAATCATTCATGTCAACCACAGCCTAAAGTTGCTCATTGCATCTAGAACCCTCAACTCATAGCCTAGAGTCATTCATGTCAACCATAACACTGACCTATTCATAGCATCTGGAGCCTTGAGCTCATGACCCAAAGTTATTCAAGTCAACAACAGGCCCGAGCTTATGAGCTAGAGTCACTCATGTAATCCATAACCTTGACTTGTTCACAACTTCAAGAGCCTTGAGATTGTGAGCTAGAGTTGTTCATTTCAATCAAAACCCTCAATTGCTCATAAGATCTAGTGCCTTGAGATCATGACCTATAGTTGTTCAAGTCAACCACAATCTAGAGCTATTCATACCATTTAAAGACTTGAGCTCACGACCTGGAGCCATTCATATCAACCATAACTCTGAGTTGTTCATAACATCTAGAGTCTTCAACACACAACCTATAGTCATTCATGTAAACCACAACCAAGAGTTGTTCATAACATCTAGAACTCTGAGCTAACAACCTAGATTCATTCATATCAACCACAGACCTAAGCTCTTCATAGTATCTAGAGGCCTGAGCTCGTGACCAAGAGTCATTCATGTCATCCACAACCTTGAATTATTCATAGGAGTAAGATCCTTGAGATCATGACCTAATTTTGTTCATGTCAACCACAACCTTGAGCTATTCAAAGCATCTAGAGCCTTGAGCTCAGGACCTAGAGTCTTTCAAGTCAATAGTAAGACTAAGTTGTTCATTGTATCTAAAGGCATTAGCTCATGAGCTAGATTTATTCATGTCATCCACAACCTAGAGTTGTTCATAGAATCTAGAGCACTGAGCTCACAACTTGGTTTTGTTCATATCAACCACAACCTTGAGGTATCTATAGGCCTGAGCTCAGGACTTGGAGTAGTTCATGTTATCCACATCCCTGAATTAATCATAGGATCTAGAGCCCTAAGCTCATGACCTTGAGTAATTCATTTCAATGGTAGCACTGAGTTGTTCATTTCATCCAGAGTTGACTTCAAGGTTTTCAAATCAATAAAGGCCTTGAGCATTTGATAGTATCTAGAGGCCTGAGCTTTTGAGCCTACGCCATGCATGTCATCCACAACCCTGAGTTGTTCATAACATCTAGAGCCATGAGCTCATAACCTGAAGTCATTCATGTCATCCACAACCTTATGTTATTCATATCATCTAGAGCCATGAGCTTATGACCCGTGGTCATTCATGTCAACCACAGCCCAGAGTTGCTCATAGTATCTAGAAGCTTGAGCTCATGACCTGGAGTCGTTCATGTCAACTATAACCTTAACCTGTTCATAACATCTAGAGCCTTGAGCTCATAACCCAAATTCATTTAAGTTAATAATAACCTTGAGCTGGTCATAGTATCTAGAGGCCGGAGCTCCTGACCCAGAGTCATTTATGTGATCCATAATCCTGAGTTGTTCACAGTATCTAAACCCTTATAATCATGGATTGAAGTTTTTCATATCAATTATAGCCCTCAATTGGTCATACCATCTAGTGCCTTGAGTTCACAACCCATAGTGGTTCATGTCAACCACACCCCAGAGCCATTCATACCATCTAGAAACTTGAGCTCATGACTTGGAGTCACTTATGTCAACCACAACTTTGAGTTGTTCCTAGCATTTAGAGCCTTGAGCTCACGACCTATAGTCGTTCATGTCAACCACAACCCATAGTAGTTCATAAGATTTAAGGCTTTGAGCTTGTGACTTGGATTTGTTCCTATTAACCATAACCCTAAGCTCCTTATAGTATTTATAGGCCTGAGCTCATGTCCCAGAGTAATTCATGTCATCCACAACCCTAAATTGTTCATACCATTAAGATTCTTGAGCTTATAACTCGAAATTGTTCATGTTAATGATAGCCTTAAGCTATTCAAAGCATTTAGAGCCTTGATCTCATGACCCAGATTCTTTCAAGTAAATAACAACCTTGAGCTTTTCATTGTATCGAAAGGCCTAAGCTCATGATCTAGAGTCGTTCATGTCATCCACAAACTAAAGTTGTTCATAGAATCTAGAGCCCTGAGCTCATGGCCAGGTATCATTCATGTGAATCACAGCCTTGATCTGTTCATAGTATCTATAGGCCTGAGCTCATGACCTGTAGTAGTTCATGATATCCACATCCCTAAATTACTCATAGGATCTAAAGCCTTGAGCTCACAACCTCGAGTCATTCATTTCAACAACAACCGTAAGCTATTCATATCGTCTAGAGCCATTAACTTATGACTCAGAGTCTTTCAAGTCAATAATAGCCTTAAGTTGTTCATAGCATCTAGAGGGCATAACTCATGAGCCAGAGTAGTTCATGCCATCCATAGTACTGAGTTATTCATAGCATTTAGAGCCCTAAGCTCACGACCAGGAGTTTTTCATGTCAACCATAGCCCTAAGTTGTTCATAACATCTAGAGCCTTGAGCCCATGACCTGTAGTTGTTCATGTCAGCCATGACCTAAAGTTACTAATAGCATCTAGAACCTTGAGTTCATGACCCAAAGTCGGTCATCTCAACCATAGCCCTGAGTTGTGCATAGCATCTAAAGCCCTAAGCTCGTGACCAGAGTGTTTCATATCAACCATAAGCTTGAGCTATTTATAGTCTTTAAAGGCCTGAGCTGATGACCCATAGTCATTCATGTCATCCATAGCCCTAACTTTTTCATAGAATCTAGAGCCCTTAACTCACGATCTGGAATATTTAATTTCAACCCCTAACCCTGAGCTGTTCATGGCATCTAGAGCCTTGAGTTGATGACTAAGAGTCTTTCAAATCAATAATAGCCTTGAACTAGTCATAGTATTTAAAGGCCTGAGCTCAAGAGCCGGACTCGTTCATGTCATCCATAGTTGTTCATAGTATCTAGAGCCTTAAGATCATGGGCTGGAGTTTTTCATGTAAGCCATAACCTGAGTTGTTCATATTATCTAGAGGCCTAAGGTGATTACCTGAAGTTGTTCATGTCATCGACAACCCTTAATTATTCATAGGATCTAAAGCCTTTAGCTTAGAACCTAGAGTCATTCATGTCAACCACAACCCTGAGCTGCTCATAACATCTAGAGCCTTATGCTCACGACCTGGAGTCATTCAAGTCATCATTAGCCTTGATCTATTCATACTATGTACAAGCCTGAGCTCATGAGTTGGACTCATTCATATCATCTATAGCCTTGAGTTGTTCACAACATCTAGAGCCCTCAACTTACGACCTAGAGTTGTTCATGTCAACTATAGCTCTGAGCTGTTCATAGCATCTATACTCTTGAGGTCACGACCAGTAGTCATTCATTTCAACCATAGCCTAGAGCTGCTCATAGCATCTAAAACCTTGAGCTCATGACTCAAAGTCTTTCATGTATTCGACAGTCCCAACCTATGGAAAGCATTTAAAGGCCTGAGCTCACAACCCAAAGTCTTTCATGTCCAGTGGACTAAGCTCATGACCTAGAGTCGTTGATGTTAGCCATAACCCTAAATTGCTCATAGCATTTAGAGTTCTGGGCTCACAACCTAAAGTCATTCATGCCAACCATAACCTGGAGCTATTCATGGCATCTAGAGCCCTTAAGTCATGACCAGGGGTTTTTCATGTCATCACAACCCTGAGCTATTCATAGGATCTAAAGACTTAAGCTCATGATGCAGAATCGTTAATATCATATACCACTCTAAACTATTCATAGCATCTAGAGGCTTGAGCTCATGGGATTCTCAATCATTCTTATCATCCTCAACTCTAAGCATTTCAAAGCATCTGGAGCCTTGTGCTCATGACCCATAGTTGTTCATGTCAACCAAATCCTTGAGCCGTTCATAACATCTAGAGGCCTAAGCTCATGGGTTCTCAAGTCTTTCATATTGTTCACAACTCTAGGTTGTTCATAGCATCTTGATCCTTAATCTCTAGACTCGGAGTAGCTTATTTCATCTAGAGCCTAAGTTGTTCATATCATCGAGAGCCTTGTACTGTTCACATCATCGAGAGCCTTGAGCTCATGACCTGGAGTAGCTCATCTCATCAACACTGTTAAGCTGCTCATAGCATCTAGAGCCCTGAGCCTACGACCTGGAGTTGTTCATGTGATATTTTTAAAGCCTTAAGCTCACCACCCAGAGTCATTCATGCTATCCACAATTCTGACCTATTCATAACATCTAGAGGCTTAAGCTCATGAAACAAAATCATCCATATCATCCACATCCCAAAATGTTCAGTACATTAAGCTCACGGGATCCTAAGTCATTCATATCATCTAAAAAATATAAGTTGTTCATAGCTTATAGAGCACTGAGCTCATGATGAGGAGTCTTTCATGTCAACCACAACCTTGAGATGTTCATAGTATCTAAAGGCTTGAGCTCATGACCCGTTGTTGTTGATGTCATCCAAAGGCTTGAGTTTTTCATAGCATCTAGAGCCCTAAGATCACAACCTAGATTCATTCATGCCAACCACAACCTAGAGTTATTCATAGCATTTAGAGCCCTGAGCTCACTTCTTGGAGTCATTCATGTCATCTATAGCCTTAAGCTTTTCATAGCATGCACAACTTTGAGCAGTTCATAGCCTCCAAAGCCCTAAGCTCACAACCTAGAGTACCTCATCACATCCACACCCTTAACCAATTAATAGAATTTAGAGCCCTGAGCTTATGACCTAAAGTTGTTCATATGGTTATCTAATGCCTTGAGTTCATGACCTATAGTCGTTCATGTAATCCACGACCCTAAGCTATTCATAGGCTGGCTTGAGCTGATGACATAGAATAGTTCATATAATCTATATCTTAGAGTGGTTTATAGCATCTAGAGCCCTTAGCTCATGGAATCCTAATTCATTCTTATCATGTACAAATCTTAGTTGTTCATAGCTTCTAGAGCCTTGAGCTCATGACCTAGAGTCTTTTATGTCAACCATAGCCCTGAGTTGTTCATAACATCTAGAGCTTTGAGCTCACGACTTGTAGTCATTCATGTCAGCTATAGTCCAAAGTTACTTATAGCATCTAGAAGCTTTAGTTCATGACCTAGAGTCAGTCATATCAACCATAGCCCTGAGTTGTGCATAGCATCTGAAGCCTTAAGCTCATGACTAAAGTGTTTCATGTCCACCATAGGCTTGAGCTATTCATAGTCTTTAAAGCCTAAGCTCATGACTCAGGGCCATTCATGTCATCCACAACCCTAACTTTTTCATAGGATTCTAGAGTCCTTAACTCACGACTCAGAATCTTTCATTTCAACTCCCAACCCTAAGTTGTTCATAGCATCTAGAGCCTTTAGTTGATGGCCTAAGTCTTTCAAATCAACAACAACCTTGAGCTAGTCATAGTATCTAGAGGCTTGAGCTCAAGAGACAAACTCGTTGAAGTCATCCACAGTTGTTCATAACATATAGAGTCTTAAGATCATGGGCTGGATTTTTTCAGGTAAACCACAACCCTAAGTTGTTCATATTATTTTGAGGCCTGATTACTACTCAAAAAGTGCTATTTTATAGCTTTTAATTAACTCTTTTAAACACTTTTGAGTAGTAATTATTACCTTTTAACCCAATTAACATATTAAGGACCTTTGCAATTATTTCTAATCACTTTGTGTAAGTTTTGGTGTTTTTTGTTAGTAATTTGATCACCAAAGCAATCCAAGATTGAGGAGAGTTCTTTGGAATCCATGGCAAAACAAATGGAAAGCTCAGAACATGAAGAGCCAAAGCTTTGAAGTCCTTTGCCATAAGCAAATCCGGAATGCAAGGAGGGGAAGCAAAGAGAAATCTAATATGAAGCATTCTTGATGATAGTCATGTCAGCCACTTTTGGAGCACTTCCTGGAGTTCAATTTATACATACTATATATTGTTTCGAAGCTCAGGAAGTCAACAATTCAAATGCTTTAAACGGTGCATGATTCGGAATTGAAATGAAGGAGTTACAGCCATTTCATATAGATCACTCCAAGCTGAAGGCAGAATGTTGCACGACTGCGAAATCAGCCTTTGGCTGCGAAAATGTTGGCCTTTTGCTGCGAAAATTTCACAGCCATTTTGCACAGTGCTGTGGTGTTCTCCTGAAGCTTCCCGATATTTGTGACCGACATTTTGAGATTTTTTGCTTTAGATATTTGATGTCTAAATCCCCAAACTCTCCTTGTAACCCACCTATCATAGGATTCCTTAGTCTTTAAGTAAGAACAAAGGGTGAATAACCTCTTTTATATAGTTTGTGATTTTCTTTAAAAAGGGGAGTCGGGAGCTTGTTCTCAGAGATGCAACTTTTGTACAGTTTTGCAAGGAAGTAAAATACAGAGTCTTTGCTCTGCCTTACCTTCTCGTTTTGATTGTATTATATATTATTTACTTTTTCTTTCTAGCCAATCAAACTCTGAGGATTTTTCCTCAGAGGATGAGAGGCTAGGCTCTTCATCTCTTGGAGTGAAGAAATCCGGGTAAGTTTCCTCATGCATAAATTGGAAGTTTTGTTGTTTTAGTTTTTAATGAAGAGAAAGTGTGACCCGTTAATGGTTTTTATCTTTTTAGTTAACTTAAAACGCCTTTAAATCACTTGGGCCAACACTTGGTAAGGCAAGTGATCTCCATCCATTGAGATGCACTTGTTTATCTTTTGCGAGCCTTTGGGAGGTGGTTTGAAGGTAGGGTTTTCTAGAATAACCAACACTTGGTAAGCTTTTGGACTCTTAGGAGACATCCATTAGTTATCTCTTGCAAGCTTTTGACGGGTAATCCAAGGTTAAAGATCATCTTGGATGGCAAATGCTAGGTGAGAGGCATGAGCCATTGCAAGATGCATCAGTGAGAGGGATTTAGCGTTTGAAACCATTAAGGGGAAGCATCTGTACCACACCGGTTAGAGAATTAACTATATGTTAATTCTCTAATGCGAGGAAAAGGAACAAGTGACCGGAACTCCCTTTTTGTATGAGGAACTTGAGCCTAGTGATCTAAACTCCAAGAAACATTTTTCTTTGTAATTAAAATCAGTTACTATTTTTGGTTAGCTTAAAACCAAGCCTTTTTCAACCAAAGATTATGTTTTCTTTTAAAGCTAACCTTGAAATGAAAAGACACCAATTCATCTTTGAATTAATATCAATTGTGAAGTGAAAACCCATCCCAGTGAACGACCCTAGAGCCACTATGCTATGCTAGCTAAGGCTATCCTAGTACATGGTGTAATAGGTTATAAATTTTGTTGATTACTCCCTGAGGACCAAAATCAAGGGACACCAGCTGGACACGAATCAAATGGCACCACTGTCAGGGACCATAGAGAGGACATGAATCAGCTGAGACACCAATTGGGAACGAATCAAATGGTGCCGTTGCCGGGGATGGTGCCACTTTACAGTGATATGACCTTTCTAGAGTACTTGTGATCTTCATCACAAGTTTGGTGACTTTTCTTTTCCTTTTACTAACTCTTTTTATTTATTTATTTTTCTTTGTTCATATTTTAGTATACCTTTTATTTAGTTTTTAGTTTACCTTATTTTTTTTTCTTAGAATTGTTTTTCTTTCGTTTTCTTTGTTTTTAATTCACAAATTGCCAGTTGTACATGTCATGTTGAATACAAGATAGCAGAGGAAGCCATGAACTTTATGAGTTATGTGGCTGAAGTTTCAAGATGATGGGATGAACCAAATTCTCGAAATATGGGGAGAATGACGTCTCAACCTAATGCTAAGGGTGAGATGTATATTTTGAATGACGACATAGACATGAAGGCAAAGATTGCAGCTATGGGAAGGAGATTGGAAGAGCTAGAAATGAAAAAGATGCAAGAAGTGCAGGCCATCTCTCAAACACCATTGCAACCTATGCCCTGTTCCATTTGTCGATCTTTTGAGCACTTGGTGGAAGAGTATCCTACCATTCCAACGGTGAGAGAAATGTTTGGTGATTGCAACACCTACAATTCCAATTGGAGGGACCATCCAAATTTCTCTTGGAAACCACAGCCACCTCAGTACAAGCAACATCTTCAAGCACTTCCGCAAGCCTCGAACCTTGAACAAGCTATGGTGAATCTTAGCAAGGTCGTGGGAGACTTTGTTGGAGCTCAAAAATCCATCAATGGTTAGCTTAGTCAAAGAATTGACAGTGTAGAGAGTTCATTGAATAAAAGGATGGATGAAGTGCAAAGTGATCTATCTCAAAAGATAGATAATCTTTAATATTCAATCTCAAGGTTTGCCAACCTCAACAAAGTGCAAGAAAAAGGAAACTTTCCTTCTCAACCTCATCAAAATTCCAAGGGTATCCATGAAGTGGAGGCTCAAGAGGGAGAATCTTCAATGGTGAAGGAAGTTAAAATGGTTATCACTTTGAGGAGTGGTAAAGAGGTTGATCTGCCCACATGCAAGCTAGAGCATAAGGAAGAGAGTGAAACAGAGAAAGAAAAGAGGGAGGAAATCAAAGGAAAGGAAAAGGGGAAAAGCATAGAGAAAGATGACTATATAGATGAAGAACCACAGAGGATAGTCATCAAGGAAGAAATGATGAAACACATGCCTCCACCTTTCACCCAAGCTTTGTATGGAAAAATCATACAAACCAAGTCTCAAGTGAGGGATGCAAACTTCATATGCGATCCAGGCAAGCTAAATCAGGATCAAATTTTTTGATGGACTTAGTCTTTTTAAAGACTAGCTAGTCCATATCTTTTTGTTGTATTTATTACTTGTTTTAATTTTGATTTCAA